>OY731408.1:27155419-27194821 GCA_963425845.1 Sphenostylis stenocarpa
GAGTTATGGCAAATGGTTGAGTTGGAAGGACTTTCCAAATTATTAAAAGATTATCCAGAACGTTATTCAAATTTGTTTATTAACAACAAGAGAAAATGTTATTGACAATGGAATACTGAAAGACATAAACCTCGAAGGCAAACATCCACCAAACCCAAATAATGTCTAGCAAAAGACAAATATGAAGCTTTAAAGGAGTCAACCAATGAGAGTTGCTGTTGAGGAGAAGTAATTTAGTTATCTTCTGAGTATTAGCGGATATTTACGCTTTTATGCTCTGCGGAAGATACGCCACGTCCTTCGCAGAGGTTTTATTCAATCCAAACCTCAAGGAAGGAAATCCTTCTCCGCTCCAGCTTGATCTCAGCTCTCCAACTCTCTCATCTCCACTATCCACCAGGCCAGCTTGCCCGTCCAGGCTTCCTCTTTGACTGAGCTTCTCAATTTTTAACTACTTTTCCATTCTCATCCTGAGAGAAATATCAGAGCTTGTCCTCATTGACGCTTTCTTCCTGTGACCATAGGCCTTGTTGAATAATAATCAGTGGCCGCCTCCTCACTTCTCATTCCCGAATCCTCTGAGAAGAGCATCTTCAGGAGCTTCATCCAGTGAGAATCTTGGAGCTGCTGTTCCTTCCTGTGACTTCATCAGCTTCTCCTCAGTAGAGTTGAAGGAGGAGAAAGCAGGATCTATCACTTCAGCTCGGCATACTCCTCACCCAGGCTTTGCGGCTGCTGGGACGAGTGGTTGGGAAATGGGTTGCTTTGTCAGCATCTAGAATATTGTAGGATTCAAAAAGGTCTTCCTCTAATGGCAGATCCAGATTCTGCACATGGCTTGGAGTATGATTGTTATTGAGGAGAAACTGCCCCTTATTACTTATATGCATTTGCAAAGGAAGGGGAATCCAATTGCTTGAGAAGTTGGTGGATCCTGATGTGGAATGATGGGTATCTACCGAAATAAATTGAGAGCTAATTTTAGTGTCATAAAAAGAATGAAGATAAAAGGATGGAAGAAAAATGTCAAGTACCAATGGGGAGAAGAGTAGGGTCCAGTTAGCAGGATCTTGACTTTATGCTGGCTGAATTCGAAACAAATATCAGAAGGATATGGAAGGTGAATAAACATATATACAAGATTCAGAGTTAAATCTTAGAAAAATGGTGTTATAATTAATATGGAATCGATATTTCATCAAGTGCAGGTTGCCGATGGATGTTGAAGATTTTCTTTAGAGTTGAGTCAAGGTTTTGAGCCTTGTCAATTTTGGATAGAAGAATTGAATAAAGGGAACTCACTGACTCTGAACGAAGTGGTGGGTGTTGTCTGCCGTTTTTGTGAATTCTCATTAGAGTTGTCAATGAGATTAAGAGCAGTCGGGGACAGAATTCAGCGTTTTACTTTATTTTCTGACCAAATTGAATAACTGACAAGTACCGATGAGAATCGAAGTGATCAGAACGAATAAGACAGACTGAAATACAATGAGAATCCAAACCTTCAATTTTTTCGAAGATGAGGTTATGGTGGCAGAGTGCTTGCGTTTCTTGATGAGGGCCGATGGATCTGACTCATCGGAGGACTCCCAGTCCTTCTCCTTCTCAAAGGCGACAGTCTTAGAAGATTTCAAAACTGTCGAAAAAAGGAGAACAGTTAATTGACAGTATAAGGAAAACCAAAAGATACTCCTAAAAGAGGTAGCAAAATCTCACCAAAAGGTGATGGAGTCAAAATCTTGACTCGGTCGATATGTACAAGCCAGGGAGGAAGAAGAATTTGAGGAAGGTTTAGGTAAGGGAAATAGGACAATTTCGATACAGAAATATCTTTGTTTTTGGGTTTGGGACGAAGAGTTTCTTTTAGGGATCTCAATTCTCGAACCCATTTAGGATGAGTTAAAGATTTGGCAAGTCCAAAAGGAGCTGTGGGAAAAGTGGGAAGGTGATCGGGACAATACATTTCAAAAGGGGCTTTACCTTGAGGATTGATTATTTTATGGTTCGATCGATTAGTGTCTGTTTTATTGGCTAAGGAAATAACAGCATCATAAAAGGTCGATTCTAATTTCAAAGGGTTGTAACAGACTCGATAAAAATTTTTGAACCGAGATATTTGGAGATAGTGGGAGTGTGTACCTTTCTTCGCCTTCGATTTGTCCTGCAACACGAGAGAAGGATGAGCAGTCAATTTTTGTTGAACTATGTCGAAATTAGAATGATTATTCAAAAACCAATCGGCCCACCACTCAGAGAAACCAAGAGTTGATAAGTAATTAGATTCAAAAATATAAGGATAAAAATGCATCGGGGTTTTTGGCAGCAGTTTGGTGAGCTCCCGTCCGATTGTCGATTCACTTAACTTGGACCTTGGGGAGGTATTGAGGGGGAAAAAGGTAAGGCTTGACTCAAACCAAACTGCCTCGAGAAAAGTTGAGGGTAATAAGTAACAAGCTGAAGGTCCTTTGAAGGAAAACCCGATACTAACACATCTTGAGTCAAATAATTGCTCCATACTTCGACCAATTCTGACTGTAGTCCCAGAGTAAGAGCAGGAAATTTCGATTTAAACCACACTGGTCCTCGAAGTTGGTCGCTTATTCGTCCAAGATTCACAGTAAAAGGAGCCAAATGCGGACCAAAATGAAATTGAGTTAACAAAAATCTAAGGTAATCACGATAGGTGGTCTCGTCGGATTTATGGCGGGGATGACGAGAAGATAATCGAGCACCCTCTAAATTTAAACTTGGGGGTATCTGGGAAGTTGGGGGGAGGATACTTTCAAAAATTGAGTTTAGCCATAATTGGATAAACCAAATAGGACCCGAAAAATTTCCTGAAGCCCTAGGGGTATTCAAAATCTCGACGGCTTCATCAAAAGCAGTATATACATGGGCTAATAAAAGTTTTGCTAAACAAATTCGAGGTTGGCCCGTGTGTAGGAGATAGGCAAGGTTGTAAAGTTGGGATGAAATTTGGATGGATCGGGGGCAAAAAACATGAATACATAGCCAATACACTAGGAAGGCTATATGCTCCTCATCAGTTACAACTATCGATGGATCATCGACGAAATGCTTTTCGATAAAATGTCCGTACGCCTTCGATTCTCAATCAATGTTTGACTTTAAAGAATTATCCGAAGGAAAAGCACCCTTAAAATATTTTTCCCCTATGGGTTTTAGTCCGGTAATAGCAGCAATCTCAAAGAGGGTGGGTGAAAGTGGACCACAAGGTAATTCCAAAGCATGTAAGTCCTTGTTCCAAAGATGGAGAGCTGACAAGAACATATCCATATCCAAGTAAGATAAATCGCATCGAGACAAATGCAGGAAATCGAAGATCCCCACATCTTTCCAATGGTTCCCAAACTTTGTTTTTACTCGATCAAACCACCTAACATACAAGGGTTTTTTGTGGGGAGGACCCATACGGTATACTTTGGATAAAATGTTTAAAAAATCAATTCGAACTTCAGATTGATGAATGGGAGCCTGACTCTTGGAAGAAAGATTGATGGAAGAAAAAGATCCGCTACAAGAACGGATAGGACCCCAAAAAGCATAATTTACATCACCAGCAGTGTAAGGAATCAGTACCTGCGTCTCAGCAACTTTCTGAGAAGCTTCCTCCAACAAAGGAACTGGAGCAAATTTCTGGTTATTAATTTCTAGCAGGTTAGCGGCCAACGAGGGAAGGGGTGGGGCAGAAAAGTCAGAAGATTTGGATGAGGTTGCCATTTCACTAGCTGATAGAGCAGAGGAAAACAGAGGGTAAAAGACGGAGGTGCAAGGTAGAAGACGAAGATGCAGAGGAGGAGTAAAATTTGTGGTGAAAAACAAGGGTGAAAAGGTTAAACAAATGTTTAAAGAAACTAACTAGGGTACTGGAAGCGACGGAGGTGAAGGGTAATTAATGTGGCGTGTGCAGTGAGGCGGCAGAACTGACATGATAGGTGACATAAAGTGGAAAAAACCCTAAAACCCCAACCACCCTAAACCCTAAGTTCTGATGGGCCTCCAAAAGGCGGGAATCATGTTGAAAGAATATAAATACAAACTTTTATATTCTTCCAAGGGGGCATTCTGTTAATAGGAAATCGATAAAGGGGTCGAAAAACGAAGGAAAGAAAAAATCAAAGACCATACGATTGGTAAAAGACATCGAGAACGTATTTTCGATGTAATTGGTAAAAACTGGTAACCACAAAGATAAAATTACATCGAGAATCAAAATCGAGAATCGAAGAAACAAATTTCGATGCCTATTGTTGAAGTTAGAATAGTACAAAATTAAAGGGAATCAAAAACAAAATTTAAAATACTCGATGTCTAAAATCGAGATCGAGGGAACAATTAACACACACAGAGAACGTGGGAAACAGTTTTCAAACCGCAACAGAGATCGAAGGAGGAGCAGTTCTCTTATACGTAAGAACGTGGAGTGCAGTTTTTAAACTGTAAAACTAAAGGAACGGGCACGTAGGATCGTGGTGATAGTGATATTAACCACTCTTGGGAGGTTACTTGAAGGATGCTCTATAAATAGAGCGAGGACTGGAAAAGAAAGGGGAATTGGCAGAGAGAACAAAAATACTAGTGAGAAGTCTACAGGAGAACGACGCAATCATGAAGTTTCTGGCGATCTGGATTTCCATTTTCATTGACTGCCTTTATCGCTTTCTTTACTTTCCCTGGTAATTTATGTTCACGTTATTTACTTTGATGCAGTTTATGTTCAAGCAACTTTAAGTTTATGTACTTTCGATTCCTTATTATCTGACTATTTAAGATTATGCATCTAAGTTTTTCACTATTTACACTTTATGCAATCTCGATTTCCTGCCATTTACATTCCCGCAATTTCGATTCTTTGTTATTTACATTTAATGCAAATTTGAGGTTTCTGTATTTTACATTTCTTCGTAGCTTTATATTTCGTACTGCTCTTCGATTTGACATTTTACTGCTTTCTTTACTTCGATTGCTTTAAATACAAAATACCAAAAAACAGCATTTTCGATTATTAATCTGCACATTAGGTTGCATTGTTAGTATTTTCAAACATCATGGTTTTCGATTCTCATACACATTTCGATTGAAAATCGTTTGCTAGCCTAAGTAAAAAGAATCTACGTGGTTGGAATTTGGTTAGAACAAAATCCGTTAAAAATCGAAATCGATCAAAATTCCACCGAAACAATATGTAATTTTAATTTATGTAATATATATATATATATATATATATATATATATATATAAAATTATATATTGCTCGGATCTTGATCGGGTGGGAGCTTCCCAAGCTCTATGCTATTGGGAAACTCTGCATGGGTCTTACCACCTTCTTGATTGACTATATTTGAGTCTTTGGAGTATTTGGGGATTATATTCCGCGCCGAGTATTTGTGCTTGTGGGCTAGGGTGAATATTGCATACCAGCGGATCTGGTGGTCGACAATCGTTCGGACTTGGTAAAGGTTGTGTTTTACCCGTTGTCAGAATCGAATGTAACCTTCCGCTGAGGCCACCCATCTATTCTTCATTTTAGGGTGGCTATGACCGACTTTCGTCTCTGTTCGACCAGTCTGTCTCACGCTTATACCATTACACTCGTGAGCGAAATCTTAGCTTGAACCTACCTTCGCATACCTCCTTTACTCTTTAAGAGGCATCCGCTCCTGATAAACTACCCACTTCGCAGTACTTTCTCTTCTTTTATCTTATTGCTTTCTTTTCTCCATTTCTCACTTGGGTCTAATTGCCAGGTTCACCTGGCAACGGTCTTTGAAACATCTATTAGTTGAAGAGGCCTAATGCTGATATTTTTCTTTTTACTTTCAAACAACAATTAGAGTTTCAGAGTTCATGTTAGAGTCTCCTAATTCCACTAGGAGACAACAAAGATATTGGGTTCAACGAATGAATGAAGTTATGATCATACCCGGATAGAAACGACGGTCTTTGTCTCCAAGTCGGCCATACAAACAAACAAAAAAGGATAAAGAATGGTCCCTTAGCACAATAAGAAGTGCGGGCGATCCAATTCCTACCCTAGCTTAGACGGAAGAGAGATCCTTTCAAGCCCTCTTCACTTTAAGGGAATGATTGTTGTATTTATATAATTTATTATATATATATATATATATATATATATAAATTATTATTATCTATTTGTTATGGATTAACATTAATCAATAAATTAAATATTTGTAATTATCAATTATATTACACATCACTATTATTTTATGAATAATAATTTAATTTGGGTTTCGATGAACGGTCCGTGATAAATTGAATTGTTTAGAATCGGTTACTTATTGAGAGATCCTTGATCTTTATTGATAGGTGTATAAAACTGATACCCCATTAGTCAGTTGTACGTGTAACAACATAAAACCACTTTATAGAGTATGTTCAATTGTAACCTATCAAGAAAAGAGCAATATTCTCTCATACGCGCTTTAAGGATCCTTCGACGATTCCGGGTACACAATCTTTCTACTCTTTTGAATATATTATATTTATTGTATCTTATATTGTTATGTGTTTTAAACAATTGGTATCAGAACATTTAAGATACAAAATATAATTGTTCATTATTTTTAAAGAGTGTATCATAAATTTTAATAATTGTTTATTATCAAAAGACATGAAAATTGGTAAATTTAACTTTCTCGTTTGAATTCAAATTCATTGATTAAGAGGTGAATTTTAAAATTCTTTTTTGGGCCAGTTGAAATTGTGATTAGAACTCTAATTAAATAAAATCCCCAATTTTTATCAACCATAATTTTTCAATTTAAACTCTTTTGAATCCCCAATCTTCATCAACCCTAATTTTTCAATTTAAACTCTTTTGAATCCCCAATTTTCATCAACCCTAATTTTTCAATTTGAACTCTTTTGAACCCTCTGGCCGAACCCAAATTTTGAAACCCCTTTCTGCAACAATTCCGGTCGCATTCCTGAATTAAGGGTTTCTAGGTCATTCGCACTCACGCCGGTCACCAATAATGGTTTGCTCATGGTGGTGCGATATCGACAGAATGTGTTGCGGTGGTTGTTCGCGTATTGTTCGCAGCGGTGGAGAAACGACGTTTGAGCCGCTACCTGGTGGTACAAAGTGGTTCGTCGCGACATTGGTCTCTCCGTCGTGGTGGCACGCATCGATCTGCATTGGTCACTCCGTCGAGACGTGCGTTGTCTTCTTGTGGAGGTGCGTCTGGTTCTCATGGTGGTGGACTGTTTGTTCATGGTGGATCTGTGTTTTGTGCCACTGGTTAACAGCGGCGATGTCATAGTGGTGATCGGTGGTGCACGTTTTCAGCGACTAAACGACGTGATTCGCTGTGTTCATGTATGTGCGGTTCCATGGACGTGGCTTTGCACGTTGTGTTGTGTACGAGTTGCGTGGAAGATAATTCAACATTAAATTCAAATAGTATATTATTTTATTTTTATAAAAATATATATATAATAATAAGAAAAGATGAATATGAAAACAAATGGTATTATTATGTTTTTCGTAAATTTTTTATTATGAAGAAAATTGGATCAAGAGGTTATGTGAATGGGCTCATGCAAGATGCTGGTCTCAAGAAAGTCCCCAGGCCTGATCTACAGAAATGTTGACTCTTAAAAGCGATACTTTCGAGCCAGGACTTGACTTTGGTCTTTGGACTTATAAGGGGCTGAGACACATGTGAAGCCTTATCTTGTCCGTCAAAGAACTTATTAAAACAAATAATAAAATAAATAATAATAATAATATTAATTATTAATTCATGCATCATATAACTTTTTATTTTTTATTTTTTTCTTTTGTTAAGCATGATATAATTTTATATGATTGTAAACTCACCTATCGAGGGTATAATTGTATAAAATTTTGTGAACATAAAATAATTTAATTATTTTATTTAATTTTATATTACATTAATATTAATTATGCCCTATCGGTATTTTATTGTTAATGATTTTTTTTACAATGTAATTTTAAATTTTATTATGTCAATTATTTGTCTTGTACCCTATCGGTATTAGATTTCTTGTAACATGAGATGTGCATTGTATTCTTATTTTTTATTTTAATTATATTTTTTATTTACTATGACTCGGGACCCTTAGGCGGGGTCATAGTGAATGAGAAATTTGATATTATAAGCATGTTTTGTTGTGTATTCAGAGACATTTATTTTGTTTATTTGCACAATAATTGTGCGTATTAAATGTTTCTTCGTTATTTTGATACCAGTTTCTTTGCCTATACAATTGACTTCGGTCAAAACTTTAAATGGGACAAATTTTGAGGATTGGAAAGAATATCTGGATTTGTATTTGGCAATTACCAATATGGACCTTTGTTTGAGATAGAACGAGACTCTAGCTCTTACTCCTGAGTCCACTACTGTCCAAAGAGCTTCTCGTGAGAAATGAGAACACTTAAATAGGGTGTGTTTGATGGTGATGAAATACACCATGAAGAAGTCTATTCGACAAAGTATTCCAGATGATGATAATGCTAAAGTTTTTCTGAGATCAGTGGGAAAGAAGTTTAAGACTTTTGATAAAGCTCAAAAGGGTCAATATCTGTCACTTCTTGAGAAGACCAAATATGATGGTGTCAGTGGTGTTCGTGAGCATATGATGAAGCTTGTGCACTATTATAACAAACTCAAATCTTTAAAGGTGGAGCTTGGTGACATTTTTTTGATCTGGCAGGTTATGGAATCACTTCCTTCTCAGTTTGATGTATTGAAGACTTCTTACAACGCTCAGAAGGAGGAATGGACAATTGATGAGATGATAGCTATTATTTCCCAAGAGGAAGAATCTATTAAAAAATCCAAGCCGCATAGTGTGCAGTTCACAACTATTACTTCAGGTACTAAACCTGTTAAAAAGGTTTCAAAGGAAAATCTCGCCATGAAAAGAGGAACACAGGGAAAACATCAGTGGGTTTGGAGCCTAAGAAGAAGTACTTTAAGGGGAATTGTGCCTATTGTAAGAAATTTGGGCATAAGCTAGCTGACTCTTATATTCTTAAGAAGAAGAATGCTAATAAGGAAGGTAAACTCATGTATGTTCTAGCTTGTTTTGAATCCAATGTTGTTGATGTTCCTCCCAATTCTTGGTGGTTTGACTCGAGTGCTACTATTCATGTTGTGAATTCTTTACAGGGGTTCACAAGCCTGAGAAAACCAAGTGACCTTGAATCCAAGATTATCATGGGAGATGGAGCTAGAGCACAAGTTGAAGACATAGGAGTAGTGTCTTTAAATTTACCTTCTGGACATGTTTTGTTATTGAAAGACGTTGTTTATGTACCTTCTATGCGAAGGATTTTAATTTCAGTTTCAACTTTGGATAAATGTGGCTACACTTTTGAATTTGGCAATGACAAACTTGTTATTTATTTCAATTCAATTATTGTTGGCTTAGGAGTTTTATGTGATGGGCTTTACATGCTAAATTTGAATGACATGTCTATTAATTCTATTGTTGGACATAAGCGTAGTAGAGTTGATGAAAATTCCTCTATGTTGTGGCATAAACGTCTGGGGTATATTTCTAGACCTCGGATTGAGAGGTTGATTAAAGATGGTATTCTGCATTATCTGAATTTTTCGGATTTTGATACTTGTGTTGATTGCATTAAGGGCAAACTTACTGCAAAAGTAAGAAATGCAGATGCAAACAGGTGTGATGATATGTTGCAACTTATTCATACTGATGTGTGGACCTATGACACCCATTTCCATGGGTGGATACAGGTATTTTATCACGTTTATAGACGATTATTCCAGATTTGGATGGATAGATCTCCTACAAGAAAAGTCAAGTTCCTTGGATGCTTTTAAGTCCTTCAAAGCTGCTATTGAGTTGAAAACTGGAAAAAAAGATAAAATGTGTAAGGTCTGATAGAGGTGGAGAGTATTATGGCAGATATGATGAGACTGGAAGAAATCCAGGACCTTTCACTAGATTTCTTAATGAATGTGGTATTGAAGCTCAATATACTATGCCCGGTACTCCTCAGCAAAATGGTGTTGCGGAAAGGAGGAATCACACTCTTCTAGATATGGTGAGATGTATGTTAAGTCATTCCTCTTTACCGAATTTCCTTTGGGGAGATGCTTTAAGGACTGCTATGTATATTCTTAATCAAGTACCTAGCAAGTCTGTTTCAAAGACTCCTTATGAGCTTATGACTGGGAAGAAGCCAAGTTTAAGACACTTTCATGTGTGGGGTTGTAAGGCAGAGGTGAGACCTTATAATCCTCAGTTGAAAAAACTTGATCTTAAGACTATTAGTGGATTCTTCATTGGCTATTGTATCGGTTCTCGTGGTAGCAAATTTTACTTCCCTTCTCACTCCATCCGGGTTATTGAGTCTGACCGTGCGGTATTCTTTGAGGATGATTTGGACAGTGGGAGCAATGCACCACAACCAGTCACTCTTAGAGAAGACCGTGTTGTTGTTCCTGTACCATCCATTTCTTTTCCTGCAGATAATGTGATTCCAGTTGTCCGTGACGAAAATGATTCTTTTCCAGATTTTGTTGATGCTACATCACATGTAGTAGATGAACAAGTTCATGATGATGTGACTGAAGAGGTTCCTTTGAGGAGATCTCAAAGATTACGCAAGTCTTCTATACCTGATGATTATCAGGTGTATATTCAAGAGCATGAATATGATCTTAATGATGTTGATGATCCTACTAATTTTAAAGAGGCTATCTCTAGTTCTCATGGTTCTGATTGGTCAAATGCTATGCATGATGAGTTAGCTTCTATGACCCATAATGGAGTTTGGGATCTTGTGGATTTGCCACTCGGTTGTAAACCAGTTGGGTGTAAATGGGTCTTCAAGACTAAGCGTAATCCAGATAGAAAAGTAGAGAGATATAAAGCTAGACTTGTAGCAAAAGGCTATAGTAAGAGGGATGACATTAATTATAAAGAGACTTTCTCACCAGTCTCTACTAAGGATGCTTTTCGTGTGGTTATGGCTTTAGTAGCTCATTTTGATTTGGAGCTTCATCAAATGGATGTCAAAACAACTTTTCTTAATGGAGATTTATTTGAGGAAGTGTATATGATTCAACTTGATGGTTTTGCTAAAAAAGACAATGAGCATTTGGTTTGCAAGGTAAAAAAGTTTATTTATGGGCTGAAACAAACTTCTAGACAATGGTATTTGAAATTTGACCAGGTGGTCACTTCTTTTGGCTTCAAGGAAAACGCCTCAGATCAATGCATTTACTAGAAGAAAAATGAGAGTCATTTCATCATTCTTGTCCTATATGTTGATGATATTCTTCTTGCGAGTAGCAGTGTTGAACTTTTGGCTGAGACAAATTCTATGTTAAATAGCCATTTTGATATGAAGGACCTTGGTGATGCCTCTATTGTTCTGGGCATTCAAATTTTTCGTGATAGGTCACGTGGCATTCTTGGATTGTCTCAAAGAGGATATATTGATAAAGTTCTCAAACGGTTTAACATGCATTCTTGCTCCTCATGTGTAGTACCTGTTCAAAAAGGTGATAAACTCTCTAAATCTCAATGTCCTAAAAATGATAATGATAGAATTGAAATGGAAAAAATTTCATATGCTTCCGCTATTGGTAGTTTAATGTATGCTCAAGTTTGTACTCGTCCCGATATTGCTTTTGCTGTTAATGCTTTAGGAAGACACTTGAGCGACCCGGGTTTGGGTCATTGGAAAGCCATTAAAAAGGTCTTTAGATATTTGCAGGGAACTAAGGATTACATGTTGACCTATAAGAAGTCTGATCAACTTCAAGTCATTGGTTATTCTTGTTAGCAAAATTTGGGTCATGTATATATATGATACATAATTAAAATGTGTTAGGGTCATTATTTATTAAGCCAAATAATAAAGTGATCTAACTAAATTAAAGTTTTGGCTAAAGGCATATGTCATGAAAATAAAATTGTGTAGAGACCATTGAGCAATTTCTAATTTGATAAGGGACCAAATTGGAAATACTAAAACTTAAGTAATTAACCTAATTCTGGTTATTTTAAGGGGTCGTGGTCCCCTTCTGGGAGCACACACACAGAACGTAAGTATCAGTCCCGTTCCTTTCTTTCTATCCCCATCAAGAGAGAAAATCAATATGGAAATACAGGTGCTCTTCAGGTGGAAGACCATAAGATCAATATAGTGCTCTACAAAGACATCATCATTATGACTAATTCAGGTACGCTTTCGCATTCAGTTTACAACATGTTTATCAGTATGGGATTATGTCTATGTTTGATCTTTAGAATCAAAATCAGGATTATTATTATTATTTAGTTTTCCAACAATTGGTATCAGAGCCGCCCATATTTGATTCATGTCTGTTTAATTTATAGAACCCTAATTATGAAAATTAGGATTAATTTTGTTTTAAACAATTCAAATTACCCAATTTTATGAACCCTAAGTGGAGAATAATCTCTAATTTTCGTGAACCCTAAAATTTAAATTTGGGGGTAACATCCTCAATCTGATTCTGCTTGCTGATGGAACCGTGGAGGAAGCTATGGATTCTTCTTCTTCGTTTTTCCCTTTTGTTTTAGTTTAAGTTTCAAGTTTTACTGAGAAAGAAACAGTGTTTCAAATTTCAATCTTTCTTGTATTGGGTTCTCTGTTCTTTTTTAAATCTTTTGTTTTTATTTAATTTTATGGGTTTGGAATTGGGGGTGGTGTTTGTGGAGTTTCCAACACAGAGAATCTTAGGTAAATGGTGAATGTTTCCACAAGTGTGACTATTCTTATTTTATTGCCTTAGGAAAATTTGATGTTAAATTCCTCTGTTTAGGGTTTGAGTGATTACTGTTTAATCCCCCTTTTAGAGTTTAGAGCAGTATGCTAAAGAGACTCAAAACTATCTCTATTGCATCCCTAGTGTGATTTTAGGGAGATATTCATCCTTTATGTATTGGATGAAAATGAGGCCTTTTTTTCATCCTTTGATTTGTTCAAATGAGGTGTTCATCCCTAATGAGATTCTAGGAAGGTGTTCATCCTTAGTAAAATTTTAATGAGGTGATTCTCTTTTGAATTAGTTTGCAAATATTAAATATTTGGCTTTATTATATAAATAAAATATTCAATTTTTGGTAGTTTAATATTTTTTGTGAGCAAATTGAGTCAAGAAGTCACCAAAGTAACTTCTCTTGAATTGGGCAGTTCATGAAAAATATTGAATGTTAGTGTTTGTGTATATTCATGCGAGTATTAGTCGGCCCAAAGGAAGATTAATATTTGGCCGAATTGCATACACACTTGTAATGATAAACATGTGATAATTATAAGGATTTGCTTTGTCGATGATAAATCAATTCAAAGACTGGTTTGTTGTTGGACGTGCTTTATTGTCAATGTTTGATTATTACAACAAGATACCTCTAACAGTTAATATTACTGTCCAAAGACTTGATATTGATGGTGCATTGGGTGTCTTGAGATGGGTTAAACCACTATTTGAATATATATTATTTATTTTTTATATAATGTGAGCATAATTAGTTTGTTTCTCGTCTTCTAAATTCAGCTACAATTGCTTCTGTATCTGCCAATTTAAATTTTGTTCCGGTCCTCAATGGAACAAATTTTAAGGACTGGAAAGAGAACATTGATATTATTCTTGATTGCATGGATATGGATCTTGCGTTAAGGACTGAGCAACCCCCTACTCCTACGGATTCAAGTACCTCTAACAGAAAAGAGATTATGAGAAGTGGGATCGCTCAAATCGCATGAGTCTAATGATCATTAAGCGCGGCATCCCGGAGGTGTTTAGGGGAACTGTTTCTGAAAACATCACAAGTGCCAAAGAATTCCTTGCTGAAATTGAGCAGCGATTTGCAAAAAGCGATAAGGCGAAGACAAACACTCTTCTTCAAAACTTGATCTCCATGAAATATCAAGGCAAAGGAAATATCAGGGAGTACATTATGAGCATGTCTAATATTGTTTTTAAACTCAAGGCACTAAAGCTTGAACTCTCAGAAGACTTGCTCATTCATTTGGTGTTGATTTCTCTTCTTGCAACGTTTAATCAATTTAAGGTATCTTATAACTGTCAGAATGATAAATGGTCTCTTAATGAGCTCATTTCACATTGCGTACAAGAAGAGGAAAGACTAAAGCAAGACAAGACAGAAAGTGCTCATTTGCAAGCACCTCCAAGGCTAAGGGCAAAAGAAAGAGATAAGAGGATCTCGAGAAAGAAGGTGCTAAGGGTCCAGAACAAAAGAAACAAACTCAAGAAAACAAATGTTTCTTTTGCAATAAGACTGGACACGTAAAGAAGAAATGTACTAAATATCATGTTTGGCGTGAAAAGAAAGGGTTGCCTAAACTACCGGAAGCCAATTGATTTTGAAAGATGGATTTATGTTGGAGATGACAAATCGGTAGAGGTGGAAGCTATATGACATTTTAAATTGTTATTGAGTACTGATTTTTTATTTGGATTTGAAAGACACTTTTGTTTTGCCGTCATTTAGACGGAATTTGGTTTCAGTTTCTTATTTGGACAAATTAGGTTATTTGTGTTCATTTGGAAACAATAAGTTCAGTTTATCTTTTAATTCAGATATTGTTGGAACTGCTTCACTTTTGACTTATGATAATCAGTATTTACTTGATATTGTGGCCACCTATAATGAAACCCTTAATACAGAATCATGTGGTATTAAACGTAAAATTGAAAATACTCACTTAGGTGCATTATGGCACAAGTGCTCAGGTAACAATCAAATCGTGACGTTTGGGCTTGTGTTACACTCTTAAAGATATGATAAAGAGTATGATTTGTCATTCCACCTTACCGGAATCACTTTGGGGAGAGATACTAAATACGACAACTTATATTCTAAACAGAGTACCAACTAAAACAGCTACCAAAACACCTTATGAGCTTTGGATTGGGCGACAACTTAGTCTGAAGCATTTCCATATGTGAGATTGTCCAGCTGAGGCAAGACCTTATAAGCCAAATGAAAAGAAATTGGACTCCCGAACAGTAAGTAGTTATTTTATTGGTTATGCTGAAAGATCCAAGGGATATAAATTTTATGATCCCACATTAAAGATAATTTTTTGAGACGGGAACTGCTATGCTCTTTGAGAATATTGAGTTTGGGGGGGGGAGAATAAAATAAGGAACTTTGTCTTGGAGGAAGAATCAGTAACAATTTCAGAACCGATTCAAATAGTTACTTTTGATAAAGTAAGTTCGGAACCTTCACAAGACATTGTTAATGAACCCCTTACTCAAGATGATTTGGTTGTTCATGAAGAACAAACTCAAGATTCTCAAGAACCTGTGCATCATGAGTCAATAACTTTGCGGAAATCCACTAGAGAAAGAAGAAGTGCTATTTCAAATGATTACATGGTATTTCTTCAGGAACATGAGGAAAACAATGATATAATGGAAGATGACCCAATTAACTTCCGTCAAGCTATACAAGGTTCTAACTCTCAAAAGTGGATTAAAGCAATGAAGGAGAAGTATAAGTCCATGCAAGACAATAAGGTTTGGGAACTTGTCCCATTACCAGAAGGTATGAAACTCATTTGGCTTCAAGATGAATATTGTTGATGATTGTGTGTATCACAAGTTTAAAAGGGGACAAGTTTAGTCTCAATCAGTGCCCAAAGGGAAATTTGGAAATTGAGGAAATGCAAAAGATTTCCTATGCATCAGTTGTAGGAAGTTTGATCTATGTACAAGTATGTACGCATCCAGACATAGCATACATAGTTGGGGTTCTAGGCAAATATTTAAGCAATCCAGGAATAGACCATTGGAAAGCAGCAAAAAGGGTCATACGATATTTAAAGAGAACAAAAGATTACATGCTCACATATAGGAGGTCAGACCAGTTAGAGATCGCTGGGTTTTCTGACTTAGATTTTGCAGGATGTCAAGAATTTGTAGCATGCTATGAGGTATCAAATCATGGAATATGGCTGAGAAATTTTGTCACAGGGCTGCAAATTGTGAAAGGCATTGAAAGACCACTTAAGTTATATTGTGACAACAAATCAGCTGTATTATTAAGGAAAGAGTACAAAGTGGACGGATTTTCATAAAACACTTAAGGACAAACTCCATGATAGCAAATCCTCTAACTAAAGGACTTTCGCCTAAGGTCTTTCATGAGCATGTTGCTCACATGAGTGTTTTACAGTTTGAGAAATTTGTGGTTTAGTCGGAGTTGTCACTTTCATATATTTTATGTTCTATGTTTAATTTCATATATGTATATGCGGTTTTTTCGTTCATTCATTACACTTTGTACATTAAAGATATTATATCGATCTCGATAAGTTAAAGTTTGGACCAGTTGAAAATAGACGTGTACAGATCACCTTCACGTAATTTTTCATGCTACACATTTCATGATGAATCCATGTCATTTGGTTATGTCAGGATGAATAATCATTGTTTGTTTTAGTTGCGATGATGCAATGAAAAGCTGGTTTGGTTCTATATTCTGATATGATTAATGGACAGGACTTTTGGAGTATGCTAAAGGAATATAATGACAATTTTGAGCTCATAAAGTCTAACACATTTGTAAGGTTGTAAGAACATATATATTTGTGACCAGTGGGAGATTGTTGGCAAAATTTGGGTCATGTATATATATGATACATAATTAAAATGTGTTAGGGTCATTATTTATTAAGCCAAATAATAAAGTGATCTGACTAAATTAAAGTTTTGGCTAAAGGCATATGTCATGAAAATAAAATTGTGTAGAGACCATTGAGCAATTTCTAATTTGATGAGGGGCCAAATTGGAAATACTAAAACTTAAGTAATTAACCTAATTCTGGTTATTTTAAGGGGTCGTGGTCCCCTTCTGGGAGCACACACACAGAACGTAAGTATCAGTCCCGTTCCTTTCTTTCTATCCCCATCAAGAGAGAAAATCAATAGGGAAATACAGGTGTTCTTCAAGTGGAAGACCATAAGATCAATATAGTGCTCTACAAAGACATCATCATTATGACTAATTTAGGTACGCATTCAGTTTACAACATGTTTATCAATATGGGATTATATTTATGTTTGATCTTTAGAATCAAAATCAGGATTATTATTATTATTATTATTATTATTATTATTATTATTATTATTATTATTATTATTATTAGTTTTCCAACAATTCGATTCGATTTTGCTTGGTTGCCCTGACGATCGAAAATCTACTTACGCTTTATATTTAAGTTGGTAGAAGGAGCTATTTCTTGGAAGAGTGTTAAACAAACTCTTACGGCTACTTCTACTATGGAGGTAGAATATGTTGCTTGTTGTGAAGCTACTTGTCAAGTTGTGTGACTTAAAAATTTGATTTCTGGCTTTAAAATTGTTGAAAGTATTTCTAGGCCACTTGTGATATATTGTGACAACACTACTGCCGTACATTTTTCTCAAAACAACAAAAGTTCTACTCGCTCAAAGCATTTTGATATAAAATTTCTGTCTGTTAGAGAGAAAGTTTTGGATTTTCAAACTCGAATTAAACATACTACTACGAGAAAATGTTAGCATATCCACTGACTAAAGGCTTAGTTATTGGAGTTTTTCAAAATCATGTAACTCATATGTGTGGTTAAGTCTTTTGATGTACTGGGTTAGTGGTAGTTTGAGATTCATATTTTATATTATTATGATTTTTACGATATGTAAATTTATCAATGACGTCATTTTCATAACATATTTTTAGTACATAAAATATATGAACCATTTAGGGATCACATATTTATTATGTTTGGTTTTATTTTATTTATTATCCATTATTTATGAAATCTAAGTATATAGTAATCATCCTCTATTAAATATTATATTTGTGATTCATGTTTATATTTCTTAATTGATACTTGTGCTTATTTTGTAATTGATATAATTAATTTATTTATTAATGATATTCAAGTGAGAAAATGTTGTATTTATATAATTTATTATATATATAAATTATTATTCTCTATTTGTTATGGATTAACATTAATCAATAAATTAAATATTTGTAATTATCAATTATATTATACGTCATCATTATTTTATGAATAATAATTTAATTTTAGTTTACGATGAACTGTCAGTGATGATTGAATTGTTCGGAATGAGTTATTTATTGAGATATCTTTAATCTCTGCTTATAGGTATGATACTTTATTAATCAGTTCTACTTGTGACATCATAAAACCACTTTACACCGTCCGATAAATTATAACCTATAAGGAAAAATCAATATTCTCTCGTATGACTATATAAATCCTTCAACCATTACAAATACATAATCTTTCTACTTTTTTAAATATATTATATTTATAGGATCTTGTTACGTGTTTTAAACCATTACTCTAATGACCTGGGGGTTAGTAAAAGACTAGGCCAATGGTCCCACTGTTGGAAAAACAATAACAATAATAATAATCCTGATTTTGATTCTAACAATCAAACATAAACATAATCTCATACTGATAAACATGTTGTAAACTGAATGCGAAAGCGTACCTGAATTAGCCATAACGATGATGTCTTTGTAGAGCACTATATTGATCTTATGGTCTTCCACCTGAAGAGCACCTATATTTCCCTCTTGATTTTCTCTCTTGATGGGGATAGAAAGAAAGGAACGAGGCTGATACTTACCTTACTGTGTGTGTGCTCTCGAAGGGGACCATGACCCTTTAGATAACCGAGAATTAGGTTAATTACTTAAGTTTTAGTATTTCCAATTTGGCCCCTCATCAAATTAGAAATTGCTCTATGGTCTCTACACAATTTTATTTTCATGACATATGCCTTTAGCCAAAACTTTAATTTAGTCAGATCACTTTATTATTTGGCTTAATAAATAATGACCCTAACACATTTAAATATGTATCATATATATACATGACCCAAAATTTGCCAACAATCTCCCACTGGTCACAAATATATATGTCTTTACAACACTTACAAATGTGTTAGACTTTATGAGCTCAAAATTGTCATTATATTCCTTTAGCATATTCAAAAGTCTGTCCATTAATCATATCAGGATATAGAACCAAACCCGACTTTTTCATTGCATCATCGCAACTAAAACCAACAAGATTACTCATCCTAACATAACCAAATGACATGGATTCATCATGAAATGTGTAGCATGAAAAATTACGTGAAGGTGATCGTGTACACGTCTATTTTCAACTGGTCCAAACTTTAACTTATCGAGATCGATACAATAACCTTAATGTACAAAGTGTAATGAATGAACAAGAAAACCGCATATCTATAGATAACCAAATATGTCCAAAAAACAATGTATACATATATAAAATTAAACATAGAACATAAAATATATGAAAATGACTAACTCCCCTTTAAACCACAAATTCCTCAAGCCGTAAAACACCCATGTGAGCAACATGCTCATGAAAGGGAGACCTTGAAGCGCGAAGTCATTTAGTTAGAGGATATGCTATCATGGAGTTTGTCCTTAAGTGTTCTATGGAAATCTGTCCACTTTGTACTCTTTCTAACAATCCGGCTGATTTATTGTCACAATATAACTTAAGTGGTCTTTCAATGCCTTTCGCAATTTGCAACCACCTGTGACAAAACTTCTCAGCCATATTCCATGATTTGATGCCTCATAGCATGCTACAAATTCTTGACATCCACGCAAAATATGAGTCGAAAATCCAGCGATCTCCAAGCTCGGTCGACATCCTATATGTGAGCATATAATCTTTTGTTCTCTTTAAATATCTTATGACCCTTTTGCTTGCTTTTCAATGAGTCACATTCCTGGATTGCTTAAATATCCGCCTAGAACCCCAACTATATATGCTATGTGCGGATGCGTACATACTTGGGCATAGATCAAACTCCTACAAGCTGATGCATAGGGAATCTTTTTTGCATTTCCTCAATTTCCAAATTCCCTTTGGGCAGTCGATTGAGACTAAACTTGTCTCCCTTTAAACTTGTGATACATACGATCATCAACGATATTCATCTTGAAGCCAAATGAGTTTCATACCTTGCGGTAATGGGACAAGTTCCCAATAACCTTATTGTCTTGCATGGACTTATACTTATCCTATTGCTTCAATCCATTTTTGAGATTTAGAACCTTATATAGCTTGATGGAAGTTAAGCTGGGTCATCTTCCATTATATCATTATTTTCCTCATGTTCTGAAGAAATACCATGTAATCATCCGAAATAGCACTTCTTCTTTCTCTAGTGGATCTCACGCAAAGTTATTGGCTCATGATGCACAGGTTCTTGAGGATCTTGAGTTTGTTCTTCATGAACAACCAAATCATCTTGAGTAAGGGGTTCATTAACAATACCTTGTGGAGGTTCGAACTTACTTCATCAAAAGTAGCTTGTTTGAATCGGTTACGGAATTGTTACCAATTCTTCCTCCAAGACAAAGTTCTTGATTTTATTCTTCCCCCCAAACTCAATATCCTCAAAGAACGTAGCAGTTCTCGTCTCAAAAATTGTCTTTAATGTGGGATCATAAAATTTATATCCCCGGATCTTTCGAGCATAACCAATAAAATAACTACTTACTTGTTCGAGAGTCCAATTTCTTTTCATTTGGCTTATAAGGCCTTGCCTCGATCTGGACATCCCCACACATGGAAATGCTTCGAGACTAGGTTGTCGCCCGGTCCAAAGCTCATAAGGTGTTTTGGTAAATTTGCTTTAGTTGGTACTACTGTTTAAAATATAAATTGTCGTCTTTAGCGCCTCTCCCCGAGTGACTCCGTAAGGTGGAATGACAAATCATACTCTACCATATCTTTAAGAGTGTAACACAAGCTCAAACGTCACGATTTGATTGTGACACGAACACTTGTGCCATAATGCACCCGAATGAGTATTTTCAATTTTACGTTTAGTACCCAGTGATTACTGTATTAAGAGTTTCATTATAGGTGGTCACGATATCAAGTAAATACTGATTATCATAAGGCAAAAGTTAACCGAGTTCCAATAATATCTCGAATTAAAAGACAAAGCTGAACTTATTGTTTCCAAATGAACACAAATAACCTAATTTGTCCGGATAAGAAACTGAAACCAAATTCCGTCTAAATGACTGGCACAACAAAAGTGTCTTTCAAATCCAAATAAAAATCAGTACTCAATAACAATTTAAAATGTCCTATGGCTTCCACCTCTACCGATTTTCCATCTCCAACATATATCCATCTTTCAGAATCAATTGGCTTCCGGTAGCTTAGGCAACCCTTTATAGAAACACCGATGTTAGTAGTTGCACACTGAGTCTAACCACCAAGTGTTACTAGGTACTGACGCTAAATTGACTTGAGCAGGACCAAAGTAGGAAACATACTTTTGAGGATCAGAACATAATTTAAATTGGCGGATACTGAAGCAATTGTAGGCTGGATTAGAACAAAAGAAATAAACTAATTATGCTCACATTATATAAAAAAAATTATAAATAAAATATATATTCAAATAATGGTTTAACCCATCTCAAGACACCCAATGCACCATCAATATCAAGTCTTTGGACGATAATATTAAGCTGCTAGAGGTATCTTGTTGTAATAATCAAACATTAACAATAAAGCACGTCCAACAACAAACCAGTCTTTGGATTGATTTATCATCGACAAAGCAAATCCTTATAATTATCACATGTTTATCATTACAAGTGTATATGCAATTCGGCTAAATATTAATCTTCCTTTGGGTCGACTAATACTCGCATGAATATACACAAACACTAACATTCAATATTTTTTATGAACTGCCCAATTCAAGAGAAGTTACTTTGGTGACTTCTTGACTCAATTTGCTCACAAAAAATATTAAAATACCAATAATTGAATATTTTATTTATATAACAAAACCAAATATTTAATATTTGCAAACTAATTCAAAAGAGAATAATCTCATCAGAATTCTACTAAGGATGAACACCTCCCTAGAATCTCATTAGGGATGAACACCTCATTTGAACAAATCAAAGGATGAAAAAAAAAGGCCTCATCTTCCACCAATACATAAAGGATTAACATCTCCCTAAAATCACACTAGGGATGAAATAGAGATAGTTCTGAGTCTCTTTAGCATACTGCTCTAAACCCTAAAAGGGGATTAAACAGAAATCACTCAAACCCTAATTTAACATCAAATTTTCTTTAAATTCCTAGGGGATAGAGGCAATAAAATAATAACAGCCAAACATGTGGAAACATTCATCATTTACCTAAGATTCTACGTATTGGGAACTCCACAAACACCACCCCCAATTCCAAACCCATAAAATTAAATAAAAACAAAAGATTAAAAAAAGAACAGAGAACCCAATACAAGAAAAATTGAAATATGAAACACTGTTTCTTTCTCAGTAAAACTTGAAACTTAAACTGAAACAAAAGTGAAAAACGAAGAAGAAGAAGAATCCATAGCTTCCTCCACGGTTCCATCAGCAAGCAGAATCAGATTGGGGATGTTACCCCCAAATTTAAATTTTAGGGTTCACAAAAATTAGAGATTATCCTCCACTTAGGGTTCATAAAATTGGGTAATATGAATTGTTTAAAACAAAATTAATCCTAATTTTCATAATTAGGGTTCTATAAATTAAACGAGACATGAATCAAATATGGGCGACTCTGATACCAATTGTTGGAAAAACAATAACAATAATAATAATCCTGATTTTGATTCTAACAATCAAACATAAACATAATCTCATACTTGATAAACATGTTGTAAGCTGAATGCGAAAGCGTACTCGAATTAGCCATAACGATGATGTCTTTGTAGAGCACTATATTGATCTTATGGTCTTCCACACTGAAGAAGCACCTATATTTCCCTCTTGATTTTCTCTCTTGATGGGGATAGAAAGAAAGGAACGGGACTGATACTTACCTTCTGTGTGTGTGCTCTCAGAAGGGGACCATGACCCTTTAGATAACCAGAATTAGGTTAATTACTTAAGTTTTAGTATTTCCAATTTGGCCCCTCATCAAATTAGAAATTGCTCTATGGTCTCTACACAATTTTATTTTCATGACATATGCCTTTAGCCAAAACTTTAATTTAGTCAGATCACTTTATTATTTGGCTTAATAAATAATGACCCTAACACATTTAAATATGTATCATATATATACATGACCCAAAATTTGCCAACACCCACACCTCAAAGAAGAGAGATGGAATGAAAAGAAGGTCTCATTTATTTCATGACTGCAGGAAAGATAGAAGATAGGGAATGCCGAAATTGAATAATTTCTGTTTGTTTGTGATTCAAAGCAAAGTGCTTGAACAGCACTTTTTCCTTCAATCCGTGCTCCTGACACTTCTATTTGGTGGGCCAGACGTCTGCCTTTGCGCCAATGAGGATCTCGCAGCCGCACTTTGGCTGTTGTCTTGACGCCTTGGTTACGAAAGTCGCCGGGGTCTAGGTTTATGGATGGATTTAGTGAGCCAAAGTCCCTCAAACTCAATTGGTTTCTTTTGTAAGAAAAAAAAAAAAAGTAGGTTTCGGGGGTTCATTGATTAGTACACCTCCGGTGCTGATAAGATTGGGACCCTGGTCGTTCGTCTCCGGTTTACCGGCCGATAAGATCTCTGAGATTGACCAGCCAGCTGGGTTGGTTTGGCTATTCCTTTCTATTGAAAAGAAGGAGTCAGCGCTCACCAGACAGAAAGCCAGGTTCCAACTCTTCTTTTCCGTAAGGGCTTCCATAACCTGATGAACCGGAAACTTGAATTTCATATATGTAATTTTAATTTATATAATATATATATATATATATATATATATATATATATATATATATATAATTTATTTAATATTAAAAATAATTATATTTATTAATTTTATAATTTTTATTTTTTTAACGTTATAATTCTAAATATTTTTTTTAACTTTATAAATATAATTTACAAATAATTATTTTTTTAATTTTAATTTGATATATATCTTTATTTATAATTATTTAATTTATATTTGAAAAACTAATGAATTATAATTAATTATTTGAAAAACTAATCAATTATAATTAATTATTAAAAAAATAATTGATTATTTCAAAAATTAATTGATAATATTTGAGTAATTGAAAAATTAACCAATTATTTTTTAAAATAATTAATTAATTTTTCAAAAATACATTAAGTAAATATATATATATATATATATATATATATATATATATAATATTATAATATTTTATTTAAAATTTAAAGTTTTAAATTATAATTTTAAAATAATTTATATATTTATTGTATTAATAATATATTTAAATTTATTATTAAAAAGTAGTAAAATAATATTTTTAAAATATATTATTAAATATTATATTTATATTTTATTATACAAAATTTATTTTTAATTTTTTGATTTATTTGATATTGTAATATTTTTTTTATAAATTAATAATAAATTAAGAAGATAATAAAAATCTTAAAAATTATATGTATATAAGATGAAATAATATTTTGATATAAAATTATATTTTTAAAATATATATTTTTTTGTTTTATAATATTTTAGAATATATATATATATATATATATAATTTATTTAACATTAAAAATAGTTATATTTTTATTAATTTTATAATTATAATTTTTTTAAGGTTATAATTTTAAATATAATTTTTTAAAAATTTATAATTATAATTTATATGATATATATAATTTATAAATAATTATTTTTTAAATTTTAATTTGATATATATTTTATTTATAATTATTTAATGTATATTTGTAAAACTAATCGATTATAATCGATGAAAACCTAATCGATTATCATCAATTATTTAAAAAAAGTAATTGGTTGTTTGAAAAAGTAATAGATCGTAATGAAATGAAATAATTAAAAAATTAATCGATTAGTTTTTGAAATAATTAATTAGTTTTTCAAATATATATTAAGTAAAATAATATATATATATATATATATATATATATTATATTATAATGTTTTATTTAAAATTTATAGTTTTAAATTATAATTTTAAAAAGATTTATATACTTATTAGATTAATAATATATTTAGATTTATTGTTAAAAGTAGTAAAATAATATTTTTAAAATGATACAATAGTTATCGGGAGGGTACATGTGAAAGTATTGATTGAAAAAGTGACTCGAGTTATAAGCTTTGGGGAGTTATGATATGACACAATACCATTATTTATAGTGTCATAATGGGCCGTGTATATTTTTTTAATTAACAGCTGCGATTGAAAACACAAAAATTTAACGCATAGGATTCAAATCCACTACATAAGGCATACTGCTCAGCCATAATGACATGATCATGCTTTAATAAAACTCTGTCAGATCTCGTGCAGTGTGGATTTAAATAATGTGCATTCATCTCCACGTATTTAATTTCAACCCTCAAATTAAAGTTGGAGCACTTTGTCACATGGACTAAAGCCTTCACACGTCATTCATGGTGGTCAGACCTCGTGCAGTGTGGATCTAAATCATATGTGTTCATCTCCACAGATTCATTCTTAGCCAATAGATTTCGCATATGGAATTATCATTGCTGTTGGCCCAAGTGAATAATTGTCCTATAAATAGAGCAACTTATAGGTTGTTCGACCAATTAACTCAGTGACAAGGTACTACAACCAACAATGACATCTACAACTTTCACAGTGTTGGTGTACTTCAACGACACCATCTTAACAGAAGAAAACTACCCTGAAACATATATTATCTCTCAAACGGCTTGGGTGACCATAACAAACACAATGACTATGGTCGAAGTGAAGCAACCTATTCTCAACCACTTGAACATGTCAACAGTAAATGAATATAGAGTCGACTTACAATACAGGTTACCAATTTTCATATCTGCCACTGCTGCTCATTATAGATCATGTAAGATATTTGTAGATGACGATGTTGAGACATTGTTTTTAATGACAACAGAATAGGCTACAGAAGTTCATGTTGAGATCATGACATTTATTACAAAAATCCACCAAAGTGCAACCCCGTCTAAAGTTTATTATGATTTAGCTAATAACTTCAATCAGTCACTAAACTTAAATTGATGATCATGTACCTTGATTTCTGAAAAATCCATGAACCTTATGTTATCACTCTTCTTGTCATGTGTGACGAGTATTTCAATCCATCCAATATTATCATTTATGTTAAGTCGATTAATCTTATTTATGTTTATCATTGTGTTAAAAAAAATTGTATTAACATGATGACGTAAAGTTATGTGTAAGTCAAATGATCACACAAGGAAATATCCAAGTCATATGATGACATAAGGTGTTGTGTGAGTCACATGATCATGTTAGTTAATGTGCGGGTCACATGATCACCTAACTTTTGGCTATAAAAGAAGACCTTACCACAAATTTCAAACCATAGTTATTCAAAACTTTTCTTTGCTACCACTCATTAGAATCTTATTCCTCCTCAAATGACACCAAAGATGTTTGCATGCATCTATGATAATGGTGACATGATTCCTAACCTAGAAAATGGTGTTTTGTTCAAGTCTGACACCTGTATCATGGTTCAGCTTCATAGAGGTTTCATATGTGTAAGTCACATGTCTACCACAAATTTGTGTTGGAAATCTGAAATGGAGGACAGGAGGTGGATTGGTTGGATCTTTCTTCGCCCGTTGCAATATTATCTCTATTAATTGTGAAAATGTGAAACCTCTATGCAGCTGAACCATGATACAGGTGTTAGACTTAAACAAAACACCATTTTCTGGGTTAGGAATCATGTCACCATTATCATAGATGCATGCAAACATCTTTGGTGCCATTTGAGGCGGAATAAGATTCTGATGAGTGGTAGCAAAGAAAAGTTTTGAATAACTATGGTTTGAAATTTGTGGTAAGGTCCTCTTTTATATCCAAAAGTTAGGTGATCATATGACCCGCACATTAACCAACGTGATCATGTGACCCACATTACACCTTATGTCATCATGTGACTTGGATATTTTCTTGTGTGATCATTTGACTTACACATAGTTTTACGTCATCATGTTAATACAATTTTTTTTAACACAATGATAAACATAAATAAGATTAATCGACTTAACATAAATGATAATATTGGATGGATTGAAATACTCGTTACACATGACAAGAAGAGTGATAACATAAGGTTCATGGATTTTTCAGAAATAAGGTACATGATTATCAATCTAAGCTTAGTGACTGATTGAAGTTATTAGCCAAATCATAATAAACTTCAGACGAGGTTGCACTTTGGTGGATTTTTGTAATAAATGTCATGATCTCAACATGAACTTTTGTAGTCTGTTCTGTTGCCATTAAAAACAATGCCTCAACGTCGTCATCTACAAATATCTTACATGATCTATAATGAGCAGTGGTGGCAGATATGAAAATTGGTAACCTGTAATGTAAGTCGACTTCATATTCATTTACTATTGACATGTTAAAGTGGTTGAGAATAGTTTGCTTCACTTCGACCATAGTCATTGTGTTTGTTATGGTCACCCAAGCCGTTTAAGAGCTAATGTATGTTTCAGAATAGTTTTCTTCTGTTAAGATGGTGCCGTTAAAGTACACCAACACTGTGAATGCTGTAGATGTCATTGTTGGTTGCAGTACCTTGTCACTGAGTTGATTGGTCGTAAACCTATAAGTTGCTATATTTATAGGACAATTGTTCACTTGGGCCAACAACAATGATAATTCCACATACGAAATCTAATGACTAAGAATGAATCTGTGGAGATGAACGCATATGATTTAGATTCACACTGCACGAGGTCTGACCACCATGAATGACGCGTGAAGGCTTTAGTCCATGTGACAAAGTGCTCCAACTTTAATTTGAGAGTTGAAATTAAATTTGTGGAGATGAATGCACATCATTTAAATCCACACTGCACAAGATCTGACAGGATTTTATTAAAGTATGATCGTGTCATTATGGCTGAGCAATATGCCTTATGTAGTGGATCTGAATCCTGTGCGTTCAATTTTTGTGTTTTCAATCGCAGCTGTTAGCTAAAAAAACGTACACTGCCCCAGTGGCGAATCTTGACCATTGATCTTGGGGGGCAAATAATATATTATTAATAAATAATAAATAAATATAAAAGAAAGAAAGAAGATGAAATGGTGAAAAGATAAAATTCTAGATATATACTTAAATATATTAAATGATCATTAAGTTTGAGGAGAACAAAATAATAAATTATATGAGAGTTACAAAGCTGAGGAGAGGCTGAGAGGATAAAATTGTAAATATATAAGTAAATATATTAAATGTTCATTATGTTTGACGGTGCCAAAATCATAAATTATATTGGAGTTACAAAACTTTGGAGGGGTCACGACCCCTCAGCTCCCAAGAAGATCCACCACTGCACCTGCCTGTTATGACACTATAAATAATGATATTGTGTCATATCATAACTTCCACTATTACCATGAGTTGATTCGAGTCACTTTCTCAATCAATTCTCTCACATGCACCCTCCCCAAAGCTAATGACTATTATGTCATTTTAAAAATATTATTTTACTACTTTCAATAATAAATATAAATATATTATTTAATCTAATAAATATATAAATCTTTTTAAAACTATAATTTAAAACTATAAATTTTAAATAAAACATTATAATATATATATATATATATATATATATATATTTTACTTAATGTATATTTGAAAAAGTAATTGATTATTTCAAAAACTAACCGATTAGTTTTTCAATTATACGATCTATTACTTTTCCAAACAAACAATTACTTTTTTAAAATAATTGATTATAATCGATTAACTTTTCAAGTAATCGATTATAATCGATTAATTTTTCAAGTATATATTAAAAAATTATAAATAAAATATATATCAAATTAAAATTTTAAAAATAATTATTTATAAATTATATAAATTATAATTATAATTTTTAAAAAAATTATATTTAGAATTATAACTTTAAAAATTTTATAATTATAAAATTAATAAAAATATAATTATTTTTAATGATAAATAAATTATATATTATATAAATTATATATATATATATATATATATATATATATATTCTCATAAATTAAAATAATAATTATCAACCTAAAAATAAATTATATTTAAAATTATAATATATATATATATATATATATATATATATATATATATATATATATTCCAAATATTTCAAAACAAAAAAAACATTTCAAAAATATAATTTTATATCAAAATATTATTTCATCTTATATACATATAATTTTTAAGATTTTTATTATCCTCTTAATTTATTATTAATTTCTAAAAAAATATTACAATATAAATTTTTTTTAAAAAATTATACAAATATAATATAAATATAATATTTATTAATATATTTTAAAAATATTATTTTACTACTTTCAACAATAAATTTAAATATATTATTAATCTAATAAATATATAAATTCTTTTAAAATTATAATTTAAAACTTTAAATTTCAAATAAAATATTATAATATTATATATATTACTTAATGTATATTTCAAAAATTAATCTATTAATTTTTCAACACTCAATTATCATCTATTAATTTTTTAAATCATCATTTACTTTTTCAAATAATTAATTATAATTGATTAATTTTTCAAATAATCAATTATAATATATTAGTTTTCAAATATACATTAAATAATTACAAATAAAAATATATATCAAATTAAAATTAAAAAAAATAATTATTTATAAATTATATTTATAAAATTTAAAAAATTATATTTAGAATTATAACCTTAAAAAAAATAAAAATTATAAAATTAATAAAAATATAATATTTTTAATGTTAAATAAATTATATATATTATATAAATTATATATATATATATATAATTATATATATCCATATATAATTTGTATAAATTAAAATAATAATTATTAATTTAAAAGTAAATTATGTTAATATATATATATATATATATATATATATATATATATATATATATATATATATATATATTCCAAAATATTACAAAACACAAAAAAAATACATTTTAAAAATATAAATTTAGCATAAAATATTATTTCATCTTATATATATATTAAATTTTTAAAATTTTTATTATCCTCCTAATTTATTATTAATTTTAAAAAAATTATAATATCAAATAAATCAAAAAATTATAAAAAATTAACTATATAAATTAAATATAAATATAATATTTAATAATATATTCTAAAAGTATTATTTTATTATTTTCAACAATAAATCTAAATATATTATTAATTTAAAAAATATATAATTTTTTTAAATTATAATTTAAAATTATAAATTTTAAATAAAATATTAAAATATTATATATATATATATATATATATTAGTTAGTTTTTCTTTTTTAATAAAATAAATAAAAAATTAAAAAAAAATCAATTTAGAATTTGATTATAAAAAAATTAAATTTTAAATGATTTTAAAAAATAATAATATATAATTATGGTTAGGTTTCATGTATTAGAAAATCGAATTCTTAATTAAAAAAAGTGTGTTATAAATAAATAAAATCTATAATATATCATTTAAATAATTAAAAATTAAATATATATTTGATAATTAAAAAATAAATATGTGTCATCACACCAAAAAATTCTAAATATACAATTCCTCTCTTTTTCTTTATAAATACTTTTTTTAGTTCTCAAAAAGTGTAATAATAAACAAGTTGTTTGATTGGACGTGCTTAATCAAACCGTACAAATATTCGTTCTCCTTGCACTCATAAGCTTGAACAGGAAATCGAGAACACTTCCATAATTATGATGGAAAGCAAGAGGATAGGTTTTGTCATATGTCTCTTATCCTTCTTCTCATTCTCCACCTCCTCAAGCCTTGACAATGGTTGGGATTGGCGTTTACTGGGGCCAAGACATTGGCGAAGGCAAGTTGAACACCACGTGCGACACTGGAAATTATGCGATTGTGCTCTTAGCTTACCTCCGCCAATTCGGCGATCGCAGAAACCCCGTTTTGGGACTTCATCGGCCACGACGACGGTGTGGTAGCGTCCCAGATAAAACACTGCCAGGTGGAACCAGACCACACAAATCTTAGCTTTAATCACACATATTTAGCTAAAGCTGTGTTTCTCCATTGATTCCCAGGCCAAAGGCTTCAAAGTGTTCTCTCCATCGGAGGACCCTGTTGGAAAAACAATTAATAATAATAATAATAATCCTGATTTTGATTCTAACAATCAAACATAAACATAATCCCATATTGATAAACATGCTGTAAACTGAATGCGAAAGCGTACCTGAATTAGCCATAACGATGATGTCTTTGTAGAGCACTATATTGATCTTATGGTCTTCCACCTGAAGAACACCTGAATTTCCCTCTTGATTTTTTCTCTTGATGGGGATAGAAAGAAAGGAACGGGACTGATACTTACGTTCTGTGTGTGTGCTCTCAGAAGGGGATCATGACCCTTTAGATAACCAGAATTAGGTTAATTACTTAAGTTTTAGTATTTCCAATTTGGTCCCTCATCAAATTAGAAATTGCTCTATAGTCTCTACACAATTTTATTTTCATGACATATGCTTTTAGCAAAAACTTTAATTTAGTCAGATCACTTTATTATTTGGCTTAATAAATAATGACCCTAACACATTTAAATATGTATCATATATATACATGACCCAAAATTTGCCAACAATCTCCCACTGGTCACAAATATATATGTCTTTACAACCTTACAAATGTGTTAGACTTTATGAGCTCAAAATTGTCATTATATTCCTTTAGCATATTCCAAAAGTCCTGTCCATTAATCATATCAAGATATAGAACCAAACCAGTTTTTCATTGCATCATCGCAACTAAAACCAACAAGATTACTCATCCTGACATAACCAAATGACATGGATTCATCATGAAATGTGTAGCATGAAAAATTACGTGAAGGTGATCTGTACACGTCTATTTTCAATTGGTCCAAACTTTAACTTATCGAGATCGATACAATAACCTTAATGTACAAAGTGTAATGAATGAACAAGAAAACCGCATATCTATAGATAACCAAATATGTCCAAAAAACAATGTATACATATATAAAATTAAACATAGAACATAAAATATATGAAAATGACTAACTCCCACTAAACCACAAATTCCTCAAACTGTAAAACACCCATGTGAGCAACATGCTCATGAAAGACCTTGGGCGGAAGTCCTTTAGTTAGAGGATATGCTATCATGGAGTTTGTCCTTAAGTGTTCTATGGAAATCTGTTCACTTTGTACTCTTTCCTTAACAATACAGCTGATTTATTATCACAATATAACTTAAGTGGTCTTTCAATGCCTTTCACAATTTGCAGCCTTGTGACAAAATTTCTCAGCCATATTCCATGATTTGATGCCTCATAGCATGCTACAAATTCTTGACATCCTGCAAAATATGAGTCAGAAAATCCAGCGATCTCCAACTGGTCTGACCTCCTATATGTGAGCATATAATCTTTTGTTCTCTTTAAATATCTTATGACCCTTTTTGCTGCTTTTCAATGGTCTATTCCTGGATTGCTTAAATATCTGCCTAGAACCCCAACTATATATGCTATGTCTGGATGCGTACATACTTGAGCATAGATCAAACTCCCTACAACTGATGCATAGGGAATCTTTTGCATTTCCTCAATTTCCAAATTCCATTTGGGCACTGATTGAGACTAAACTTGTCTCCCTTTAAACTTGTGATACACACAATCATCAACAATATTCATCTTGAAGTTATGGATTCTTCTTCTTCTTCGTTTTTCACTTTTGTTTCAGTTTAAGTTTCAAGTTTTACTGAGAAAGAAATAGTGTTTCATATTTCAATTTTTCTTGTATTGGGTTCTCTGTTCTTTTTTGAATCTTTTGTTTTTATTTAACTTTATGGGTTTGGAATTGGGGGTGGTGTTTGTGGAGTTCCCAACACAGAGAATCTTAGGTAAATGATGAATGTTTCCACATGTTTGACTGTTATTATTTTATTGCCTCTATCCCCTAGGAATTTGATGTTAAATTAGGGTCTGAGTGATTACTGTTTAATTCCCTTTTAGGGTTTAGAGCAGTATGCTAAAGAGACTCAGAACTATCTCTGTTTCATCCCTAGTGTGATTTTAGGAAGATGTTCATCCTTTATGTATTGGTGGAAAATGAGGCCTTTTTTCATCCTTTGATTTGTTCAAATGAGTTTCATACCTTGTGGTAATGGGACAAGTTCCCAATAACCTTATTGTCTTGCATGGACTTATACTTCTCATTCATTGCTTCAATCCACTTTTGAGAGTTAGAACCTTGTATAGCTTGACGGAAGTTAACTGGGTCATCTTCCATTATATCATTATTTTTCTCATGTTCCTAAAGAAATACCATGTAATCATCTGAAATAGCACTTCTTCTTTCTCTAGTGGATCTCTACAAAGTTATTAGCTCATGATGCACAGTTTCTTGAGGATCTTGAGTTTGTTCTTCATGAACAACCAAATCATCTTGAGTGAGGGGTTCATCAACAATGCCTTGTGGAGGTTCCGAACTTACTTTATCAAAAGTAACTATTTGAATCGGTTTTGGAATTGTTACCGATTCTTCCTCCAAGACAAAGTTCCTGATTTTATTCTTCCCCCCAAACTCAATATCCTCAAAGAACGTAGCAGTTCCCGTCTCAAAAATTGTCTTTAATGTGGGATCATAAAATTTATATCCCCTGGATGTTTCAAGCATAACCAATAAAATAACTACTTACATGCTCGAGAGTCCAATTTCTTTTCATTTGGCTTATAAGGCCTTGCCTCAGCTGGACAATCCCACACATGGAAATGCTTCGGACTAGGTCTGTTGCCCAGTCCAAAGCTCATAAGATGTTTTGGTAGCTGCTTTAGTTGGTACTCTGTTTAGAATATAAGTTGTCATATTTAGTGTCTCTCCCCAAAGTGATTCTAGTAAGGTGGAATGACAAATCATACTCTCTACCATATCTTTAAGAGTGTAACACAAGCCCAAACGTCACAATTTGATGTTACACGAGCACTTGTGCCATAATATACTTGAGTGAGTATTTTCAATTTTACGTTTAGTACCACATGATTACGTATTAAGGGTTTCATTATAGGTGGCCACAATATCAAGTAAATACTTGATTATCATAAATCAAAAGTGAACCAGTTCCAACAATATCTTAATTAAAAGACAAACTGAACTTATTGTTTCCAAATGAACACAAATAACCTAATTTGTCCAAATAAGAAACTGAAACCAAATTCCGTCTAAATGACGACATAACAAAAGTGTCTTTCAAATCCAAATAAAAAATTAGTACTTAATAACAATTTAAAATGCCCTATAGCTTTCACCTCTACCGATTTTCCATCTCCAACATAAATTCATCTTTCAGAATCAATTGGCTTCCGGTAGTTTAGGCAACCCTTTCTTTTCACGCCAAACATGATATTTAGCACATTTCTTCTTTACGTGTCCAGTCTTATTGCAAAAGAAACATTTGTTTTCTTGAGTTTGTTTCTTTTGTTCTGGACCCTTAACACCTTCTGAAAGTTGTAAGATACCTTAAATTGATTAAACGTTGCAGGAAGAGAAATCAACACCAAATGAATGAGCAAGTCTTCTGAGAGTTCAAGCTTTAGTGCCTTGAGTTTAAAAACAATATTAGACATACTCATAATGTACTCCCTGATATTTCCTTTGCCTTGATATTTCATGGAGATCAAGTTCTGAAGAAGAGTGATTGCCTCCACCTTATCGCTTTTTGCAAAGCGCTGCTCAATTTCAGCAAGGAATTCTTTGGCACTTGTAATGTTTTCAGAAACAGTGCCCCTAAACACCTCCGAGATGTCATGCTTAATGATCATTAGACTCATGCGATTTGAGCGATCCCACTTCTCATAATCTCTTTTCTGTTCAGAGGTACTTGAATCCGTAAGAGTAGGAGTTTGCTCAGTCCTTAACGCAAAATCCATATCCATGCAACCAAGAACAATATCAATGTTCTCTTTCCGAGTCCTTAAAATTTGTTCCATTGAGGACCGAAACAGAATTTAAATTGGCGGATACGAGAAGCAATTGTAAGCTGAATTTAGAACACGAGAAATAAACTAATTATGCTCACATTATATAAAAAATAAATAATATATATTCAAATAGTGGTTTAACCCATCTCAAGATACCACAATGCACCATCAATATCAAGTCTTTGGACAGGTAATATCAAGCTGCTAGAGGTATCTTGTTGTAATAATCAAACATTGACAATAAAGCACGTCCAACAACAAACCGGTCTTTGGATTGATTTATCATCGACAAAGCAAATCCTTATAATTATCACATGTTTATCATTACAAGTGTGTATGCAATTCGGCCAAATATTAATCTTCCTTTGGGTCGACTAATACTCGCATGAATATACACAAACACTAACATTCAATATTTTTCATGAACTGCCCAATTCAAGAGAAGTTACTTTGGTGACTTCTTGACTCAATTTGCTCACAAAAAATATTAAACTACCAAAAATTGAATATTTTATTTATATAACAAAACCAAATATTTAATATTTGCAAACTAATTCAAAAGAGAATCACCTCATTATAATTCTACTAAGGATGAACACCTCCCTAGAATCTCATTAGGGATGAACACCTCATTTGAACAAATCAAAGGATGAAAAAAGGCCTCATTTTCCACCAATACATAAAGGATGAATATCTTCCTAAAATCACACTAGGGATGAAACAGAGATAGTTCTGAGTCTCTTTAGCATACTGCTCTAAACCCTAAAAGGGAATTAAACAGTAATCACTCAGACCCTAATTTAACATCAAATTCCTAGGGAATAGAGGCAATAAAATAATAACAGCCAAACATGTGGAAACATTCATCATTTACCTAAGATTCTCTGTGTTGGGAACTCCACAAACACCACCCCCAATTCCAAACCCATAAAGTTAAATAAAAACAAAAGATTCAAAAAAGAACAGAGAACCCAATACAAGAAAAATTGAAATATGAAACACTATTTCTTTCTCAGTAAAACTTGAAACTTAAACTGAAACAAAAGTGAAAAACGAAGAAGAAGAAGAATCCATAGCTTCCTCCACGGTTCCATTAGCAAGCAGAATCAGATTGGGGATGTTACCCCCAAATTTAAATTTTAGGGTTCACAAAAATTAGAGATTATCCTCCACTTAGGGTTCATAAAATTGGGTAATCTGAATTGTTTAAAACAAAATTAAACCTAATTTTCATAATTAGGGTTCTATAAATTAAACAGACATGAATCAAATATGGGCGGCTCTGATACCAATTGTTGGAAAAACAATTAATAATAATAATAATAATCCTGATTTTGATTCTAATAATCAAACATAAACATAATCCCATATTGATAAACATGCTTGTAATGCTGAATGCGAAAGCGTACACTGAATTAGCCATAACGATGATGTCTTTGTAGAACACTATATTGATCTTATGGTCTTCCACTGAAGAAGCACTCAGTATTTCCCTCTTGATTTTCTCTCTTGATGGGAATAGAAAGAAAGGAACGGGACCGATACTTACGTTACGTGTGTGTGCTCTCGGAAGGGACCATGACCCTTTAGATAACCAGAATTAGGTTAATTACTTAAGTTTTAGTATTTCCAATTTGACCCCTCATCAAATTAGAAATTACTCTATGGTCTCTACACAATTTTATTTTCATGACATATGCTTTTAGCAAAAACTTTAATTTAGTCAGATCACTTTATTATTTGGCTTAATAAATAATGACCCTAACACATTTAAATATGTATCATATATATACATGACCCAAAATTTGCCAATAGACCCATCACGTTTTACGAGTACTCCCTCAACTCCACCGAGGATGCAAAGCACTTCGCCAACTACCTCTACACCAGCTTTCTCAGTGGCCGATTTGGTCCAATCGGAAGGGTGGAGTTGGACGGCATAGAGTTCCACATCAGAGCCACAGAGGACACTGGGATGACCTTGTCAAAGAACTCGACTTTTTCCGACGCACCAAAGGCCGTTACTTTCACTTGGTTGCAGCCCCTCGGTGTCCAATCCCAGTTCACAATCTTGGCAAAGCCATCGAAACCAAACTTTTCGACCACATCTTCGTTCAGTTCTACAAAATGACCCCTCTTGCGAATACAACATTGAGGACGGCACCAAGCCCTTGTTGGACTCGTGGGACAACTGGGTAAACTTGGTCGCGTCTAATAACTCGCTGTTCCTGGCCCTGCCTACGGACTCAAGTGAAGAAGAAAGTGGTTTCGTGGAACCGGATGTGGTGAATCTTGAGGTGCTTCCGCATGTGAAGAAAGCCACCAACTATGGAGGGGTGATTCTGTACAACAGATATCGTGATATTGTAAGGAATTTCAGCGGCGAGATACTGCCCAATGTGCTCAAATCCTCCTTCTTCTTGAACACAATGGGTCCTGTCTTTCCCTATTTTGGGTAATGGTGGTTATTAAGTTGGTACCATGTAGAACCTTGGTTACGTTTGTCTGAATTTTCAACAAACAAGTTTAAGTTCATTTCAAGAAAATGTACTTTTAGAAATTTGTGTAAAAAGTAATAAATATTTACCTAAACGTTAATACAATTAATTAAGGTTCTATGATTTTAGGATGCAGTAACATCCAACACATTATATGTAGGCACAACAGTGATAAGACGAAATATGAATCTTGATGATATTAGGCTAAATTTAAGATCTAGTAGAATATAACACGCTTTTTTTGTCTTGAGTTTTTTATATTTCACCAAATTTTAATATTAACGTATGCTAGAGTAAACCTAAAATTAGGTCGAATAATAACGTAAATTTATTGCATCTTTTAATTTTCAGTAAATAAGTTCCATGAATTTTTGAAGACTGCACGGAAGGACTCTAAAATATCCATCATTGATGAGAATTAGAGAACATGTCATAGTAGAACATCCGTTTGAGCTTGGACTTGAGCTAAGACTTCTTTTGTTTTTAGACCTTCTTTTCCCACGGAGGAGTAACTTCTCCTCTTCTGATTTTTTTTTTTCTCTTGTTGATTTTTTTTGTGTTTATTAATTTTTCTGCTCTTTTATATTTGTTATAGTTCTTCTGGTTGTTTTTCTTTTTATCTTTGTTCTTTTGCTCTCTTTCCTAAAAGACAAAAAAGAAAAAGAAAAAGAAAATTAAATAACAAGTTAATTCTCATACGAGTATAAATACATCAAATCAATATAGGAAGAAAGGAAAAACAAAAAAATTCTCACACTTACCATCCATGACTGATTTTCTTGGAACTTGGGAACCTGGGACGGTTACATGCAAAGTTTTGTAATTTATAAGTGTATTTATAATTTTATCTTTTAAAAAATTATTAAATATATTTATTTATATATTTATAATATTTTTTCTATTTTTATTTTTTAATATTAATTTATTATTTATTAACAATATATTATTTCACTATTCTAAAATTAAAAATAAAAAATAAAATCCTAACAAAAATATAAAACAAATTATATATTAAACCAATAAAAATTTTATTTTAATTTAAAAAATATCATCATATTTTCAATGTATAAGATATTTATTAATCCAATCAAAAAAATTAATATAATAAAAACATATTTTGTGCTAGTAAGAATACTTAACATCTATTACTAATCAAATATAATAAATCACGATAATAATAAATATATTAAGATCATCTATAATGCATAAGTTTAAATAAAATAATATATTATAACATAAATATAAATATTCTGATTATTTAGCTAAACGTTACGGATTTCTTACATTGATATATATATATATATATATATATATATATATATATATATATATATATATATATATATATATATATATATATATATATTTTTTTTTAACTACCATATCATATCTACCTTAACAAGGATAAGATAATTTAATAATAATAACAAAATCCTCTAAATTACAGTAATTTTAGATTGATAATGATTCTTATATTACATACAAGTGCCTTTATTATTTTAATGGCTAGTAAACGGGGAACTAGACATGTCCTTCAAGACACAGACGAGAGTAAGATGGATTTGGGCACATTGGGGAGTATTTTGCCGCTGAAGTTCCATACAATATCACGATATCTATTCCACAGGATCACTCCTCCATAGTTGGAGGCTTTCTTCACATGCGGAAGCACTTCACGATTCACTATATGGGGCCTAACGTACCCAGTTGCCCCTGCAGTAATCGACGATAGCAGCCCCAGGAAGATGTTGCTGTTGGGCGGAGCCAAGTTCACCCACTTGTCCCACGACTCCAACAAC
>OY731408.1:27194921-27418397 GCA_963425845.1 Sphenostylis stenocarpa
CTCAACAACAACAAGATTTTCAAAAAATGATGTAGTATATGAAACACTTAACATTGCAATGGGTCAACAACCCACAAGGGTCAATGTAGCATTAATACAAATTTTTATAACCCGCTCTTTGCAAAATGCTCTAGGTATGCAGTGGATGTCTCCACAAGAATTTGATGTCTTACTTCAATGGTCTAGGGACAATCCAAATTTTTAGGGAGGGAGTGAAGGTGCAGCTAAAGACAAGAGGAGGAGGAGGAAACATCAAACGAAGAAGATTAAAGAAAATAAGGGAGGAAATAAATTTTCTTTTAATGTTTTTAATTTTTTTATTTCTTGTTATTTGTTCTTGCTTTTTATTAATGTTGTGTTTGTAATTTGATACTCTTAATTGATTTGTGTGAATTTGAATGATTTAAAAAAAAAACCTTGTTGTCCCACATTTTGTTGATCATTGCTTATTGTCTAATTCAAATCTAGAACTTAAGGAGGAAAATTAAAATGTTTTTTTATTGTTTCCAATAACAAGTGGGTTTAGGGCGAGTGGGTATGATAGTGAAAAGGAATTGATGACGAGAATTAGGAATTAACTAAATTGGAGAAGTTAGCTAAAATTCGAGTGAGTAAAGTACCACAAAGCGATTCAAATTGAGTGTCAACACTTTATGATGATAGTTGTTATTGATTGATTTTTTGATGTGATTACATGTGAGCAAGACTTGAAAATGATAAAGATAATTTTTTGTTGAAAGTAGAAATAACCTAGAGCCAAGTAGTCATCCCTACATTAATTATAGGAAATCCTTTTGAACCCCTTTTGAGCAAAAAACAAAGTTGTTTATTGAAAACGAATCCCTAAACCTAAACAATGTTTATCCAACCTTCTTATATTTGAGAAATTGAAAATTATGAATGAATTCTTGATGTTCCTGATAATCTATGTTTTTGTTCATTTGTTATTTCAAAAAAAAAAAAAAAGAAAAGAAAAGAAGGTCAAAGGGAAAGAAAAACATAAATATAGTAGTTGAGAATGAAATGATAAATGCAAGATGAGGAAAGAAAAGGAAATTCAAACTGGTGTGAATGATGAATTGTGAAATTAGATTAACAGTCCACCATCACTATGTTGGACCAAAAGCATAAAGTTGAGTCCCGACTTGAAGAAATATTAGACAAGAATCATTTATATATTTTAAATTTCTCAAATACTTTTGTATATCACGGAAAAACCAATGAATTCCTTGATAGCCCAACCTCATTACAAGACTCAAAAGACCTTTTGATTTAAGTTCTTGCTTAACAATTGTTGATTACTTGAAGATGACTATCAATAGTGGATTATCTAAATGAAGTGATTGAAAGAGATAAACACTTACTTGTGAGAGATAAAGATTTGTTATTATAATTGAGAGAGGATGCTTCTCCGAGGATAGTTGATGATTAATTTTCTTTGTTAGTTTATGTAACCGTCATGCACATTTATCTTATTTTCACTTGAAGTTGTGAACATCATATCTCGGAAGGAAAATTATTTTTGTGTCAAGAGTTATGGAAGAGATGAGGACAAATAGGCAATGAAATTTTTCTTTTGGAAGAATTAATACTTTGCTTAGGGACAAACAAGATTCTAGGTTGGGAGGAGTTGTTAAGTGGTAAAAGTTGATATAATTAGGCTTTTAATTGTTATGAAATCACTTAACTTATGTCAATTATAATCTATTTTTCTTCCAATGTAGGATGAATTCGAGAATACCTTGATACAAGAACAATGAGCATAATTGTCAACATAATTGAAGCAAAAACCGAAAGGAGGAAGAAGAATTTCAACATGGAAGTCGCTCGAGCGAGATAGATTCTCGCTTGAGCGAAAATTAGTTAAAACTCTCTGGAGTTCATTCGCTCAAGCACCATTATTTTCGCTTGAGTGAAAATTAATTAAACTTCTCTGGAACTTACTCGCTCAGCGAGCACTTTTTCGCTTGAGCGAAAATACTGAACTTTCGCTTAAGCGAATGTTTTCATTTGAGCGAAAGACGTGAGACGAAAATTCTCCTATAAAAATATAAGACGTGTTTTGAGAAAGGAAGAAGTTTTGGGAGAAAGAGTTGCGACTCACTACTAGGGTTTCGTCCATGCCTTCATCAATTCTTCACTTCTTCCTCATTTAGAGCATTGTAATGGTCACCATGAGTGCAAATTGCTAGCCTAAGTAAAAAGAGCTTACGTGGGAGGATTTCGATTAAAGACCAAAATACCCTTAGAATCGAAATCGATCGAAATTCCACCAGAAACAATTCGCAAGAGGGGTCATTGTAGAACTGAACGAAGATGTGGTCGAAAAGTTTGGTTGCTATGGCTTTCCCAAGATTGTGAACTGGGATTTGACACCGAGGGGCAGCAACCAAGTGAAAGTATCGGCCTTTGGTGCGTCGGAAAAAGTCGAGTTCTTTGACAAGGTCATCCCAGTGATCCTCTGTGGCTCTGATGTGGAACTCTATGCCGTCCAACTCCACCCTTCCGATTGGACCAAATCGGCCACTGAGAAACCTGGTGTAGAGGTAGTTGGCGAAGCGCTTTGCATCCTCGGTGGAGTTGAGGGAGTACTCGTAAAACGTGATGGGTCCTCCGATGGAGAGGAACACTTTGACGCCTTTGGCCTGGGAATCAATGGAGAAACACAGCTTTAGCTAAATATGTGCGATTAAAGCTAAGATTTGTGTGGTCTGGTTCTACCTGGCAGTGTTTTATCTGGGACGCTACCACACCGTCGTCGTGGCCGATGAAGTCCCAAAACGGGTTTCTGCCATCGCCGAATTGGCGTAGGTAAGCTAATAGCACAACCGCATAATTTCCAGTGTCGCACGTTGTGTTCAACTTGCCTTCGCGAATGTCTTGGCCCCAGTAAACACCAATCCCACCATTGTCAAGGCTTGAGGAGGTGGAGAATGAGAAGAGGGATGAGAGACATATGTCAAAACCTATCCTCTTGCATTCCATCATGATTATGGGAGTGTTTTCGATTTCCTGTTCAAGCTTATGAGTGCAAGAGAAAGAGAACCAATACTTGTAGGGTTTGATGAAGCACGTCCAATCAAACAACTTCTTTATTATTACACTTTTTTAGAACTAAAAAAGTATTTATAAAGAAAAAGAGAGGAATTATATATTTTAAGCGAACATTTTTGGTTGAGTAAAAGAAAAGGCCCAAATTCCCATTTTTTTTAAAAAGGAGGAGGTTTTGGGAGAGGTGCAACTACTACTAGAATTTTGTCCAATCTTCATAAATTCTTCGATTCTTCCTCATTTGGAGCATTGTAATAGCCACCATGAGTGGCTAACTTCATTCTCTTGGGATTGGGTGCACTTCCTTTGAACTCTTTTGTATCTTGATGATATTTTGAGATATTAATTTATGTTTTTCATGTTGTTATTCTTATCATTTATGTTTTTGAATGTTTATTCTTGATGTTTGAGATATGATTGAAAAATATATCTTGAACCCTAGATCATGGTAAGAATATTTGTTACGTTAATTGTCAGAAATGGAATGAATGTATCAATTGCTTAACAACCTAAACCTAATGCTGAAAAATCTCTTAATTGTGTGTGAAATCAACATTTATTAGGTTTTCTTATGAATTTCATGTGTGAGGAATCAACATGGATAATTTGAGTAGGTGGCATTAACATTGTTAGGTTAATTGATGTTCTTAATTGGACATAGTCATTGCAAAACAGGAAAAAGGAAGGAAGTTAATCATAAGTGCCTTTAATTGATCTTTTCTAAACAATTTACCATTTTTTGTCATTTAATTTCAATTCAACTCTTTATACAAAACTCATTTTGTTTTGATCCACTTAGTAAGCATATAATTGGGAATTTCCATTGACACCGTTTCTCGTGGGATCGACTTTTATTTAATCGAAATACTATACTACGATTGATAATTTTGGTACATTTGTCAATAATTCAACAAACATATATGATTAACTATCAATGACGAGTTTTCTTTATATGCAACGTATATGGTTACCTCCTTCAGATTATATGGTTAACTGTGATGGACATTTAGTCATGTTTTACTACTGGATTAACCATATATGTGCTGATCACCTCAAGTTTATTTGTTTAACTGAACGTGGTAGTTTCATATATGCAAATGCTAATTTTATTGAGTCCAACATATATGATTAACTGTCAATAACTAGTTTTCTTTATATACAATGTATATGGTTACTTCCTTCAGATTATATGGTTAACTGTGATGGACATTTAGTCATGTTTTACTACTGGATTAACCATATATGTGCTGACCACCTCAAGTTTATCTATTTAATTGAACATGACAGTTTCATGTATGCACATGCTAATTTTATTGAGTCCAACATATATGATTAACTATTAATGACTAGTTTTCTTTATATGCAACGTTTATGGTTACCTCCTTCAGATTATGTGGTTAACTGTGATAGACATTTAGTCATGTTTTACTCTTGGCTTAACCATATATGTGGTAACTACCTCAACTTTATGTGCTTAACTGAACAGGACATTTTGTGTTAATCATATGCTAAGTTTATATAACCCACATTATATGCTTAACTGTAAATGACATATGCTTAACCTCTTTACTATATATCATTAGCTACACATAAAGATACATGGTCAGTCGAACAACACATTGGAGGAAGATATAATGTTATCACTATGAGATAACGAGTAATGTACAATATCACATTATCACAGACCACAAAACTTACATGATAAAGGTGTAAAATGAAAATATCAAATATAAATTAATATGTTTCTTAGGACAAAAGAAGAAAACCTAACAAAATAATTCATCTACACAACACTTATGTGGCATTTTTTTCTTTTCCTTGAATTAGTCGTCCATGGTGTTTTGACCATAAAACTTTTATACTGTATTCTTGGATGAGCTTTAAGTCGAGTATACATATTTGATCCTTCATAATGCAACTTTGATTCTTCTGTTACTTCAGTATGATGTTTCATCTCCTTAATACTTCTACCTTCATATATAGGAGAAAAGTACATCCCAGATGATGGAGGATTTACCTCTTCTGTTGATAGTTTTGCTTCATCTAACAATTCCTATAATTGTATTACATCATCCTCTAGTTTTTCAATTGTTAATTCTTGTTGTTTGGTTAGGACATTCAATAATTGATTCTCAACAATAATTTCACACAACATATCAGTACAATTTTTCAATTCTTCATCATATGCATGAGTGGTATGTGCTAATGCTTCTTTCATTATATTATGAGTAAGTTCTTCATTGCTGACGCACAAGTCATGAATAACCTATGAATAAAAAACAATATCAAATTGAAATCACATTTTCACATATGGTAAAGTAATCTTGTAAACAAGTTATACTAAATTTTTAATAAACTAACCATATTATGATTAAATATACCTGTTTCAAATACTTTATCACGTTGTAAATATACCTAAAAATCACAATAAATACATTAATTTCAAACTGCAGATACATATAACCCTATTTAGTTTAACTTCATAGTATATAATTTATTTACTATGATGACATTTACTACAAATCCAGCACATGCATGTAACTCTTTCATGACAACAATTTCAGTATCATCTAACAATCAATATCATAAAAGTTATGTTAAAGCATATACTCTTTTTCATTATTAAGGATCAATAACATGTAATAAGAAAAAGTCATATATCAACCCCAATATCCAATATGAAAATTTACTAATTAAAATCATAAACATTCAAAATGTCTCTTCCTAACCGACAATAGAAATACAAATTCAATGATCTAGTTCTAACTAACTACATGTTGTCATCAAACATTAACTAGTAAATTCATTAATTCATCTTCAACAATAAGTATTATGTAATCTTACAATTTCAATAATGAACAAAAACTAAACTAAACCCTAAATCAACAATACACTAACCCTAATCCTAAACCTACATAGACAAAAACTAAACATAATCCTCCATTGATAAAATCTACACTTAATATGTAATCGACAAAAAACTAAACCCAGCAATTGATAAAACCTAAACCATGACCACAACACCACACAAACCTCTACAGCACTTAAGGCAGCTACATCGGCGGCAAGGAAAGGGAAGACAACCCAAGCGGGAAGTAATAAAACACTAAGTTGGAAGCGAGAAGCAATAAAATCCAAAAGCAAAATGCATCATCTATTTGTAACAAACATCATCAAAATTGTCATCTATCTATCCAAGTAAAGCAGGGAGCAATAGAACACCAAGCGGGAAGAAGTGATTAGTAGCGAAAGTGATGGCAAGCTTGAAGGGGCAACAACCCAAATACAATCTAAAAGTAATACAAGCTACACTAGCAACAAAAATCGTGATTGTGTGATTGAGAGTGATAAAAGGTAAGGATGAGGATGAAGATAAGAGTGAATGAGCACGAAACTAATGAGAGTTAGAGCAAGGAGTGCAGTAAGAGAACGAGAGTGAAGATTGAGTGTTGGTGAAGAGTAAATTATTTTACAATTTATTAATTTTTTATTAAGTTGTGGAATGGATATTTAAAATAGAATGTCAAAATATCATGACGCTTTATAGTCCTTTCGTGCAGTCTTCAAAAATTCATGGAATTTATTTACTAAAAATTAAAAGATGCAATGTAAATTTACGTTATTATTCGACCTAATTTTAGGTTTACTATGGCATACGTTAATATTAAAATTTAGTAAAATATAAAAAACTCAAGATAAAAAAGCGTGTTATATTCTACTAGATCTTAAATTTAGCCTAATACCATCAAGATCCATATTTCGTTTTATCACTGTACCTATATAATGTGTTGGATGTTACTGCATCCTAAAATCATAGAACCTTAATTGTATTTACCGTTTAGGTTAATATTTATTACTTTTTACACAAATTTCTTAAAGTACATTTTCTTGAAATGAACTTAAACTTGTTCGTTGAAGATTCAGACAAACGTAACCAAGTTTCTACCTGGTGCCAACTTAACCACCATTACCCAAAATAGGGAAAGACAGGACCCATTGTGTTCAAGAAGAAAGAGGATTTGGGCACATTGGGCAGTATCTCGCCGCTGAAATTCCTTATAATATCACGATATCTGTTGTACAGAATCACCCCTCCATAGTTGGTGGCTTTCTTCACATGCGGAAGCACCTCAAGATTCACCACATCCGGTTCCACGAAACCACTTTCTTCTTCACTTGAGTCCGCTGGCAGGGCCAGGAACAGCGAGTTATTAGACGCGACCAAGTTGACCCAGTTGTCCCACGAGTCCAACAAGGGCTTGGTGCCGTCCTCAATGTTGTATTCACAAGAGGGGTCGTTGTAGAACTGAACGAAGATGTGGTCGAAAAGTTTGGTTGCGATGGCTTTCCCAAGATTGTGAACTGGGATTTGACACCGAGGGGCAGCAACCAAGTGAAAGTATCGGCCTTTGGTGCGTCGGAAAAAGTCGAGTTCTTTGACAAGGTCATCCCAGTGATCCTCTGTGGCTCTGATGTGGAACTCTATGCCGTCCAACTCCACTCTTCCGATTGGACCAAATCGGCCACTGAGAAAGCTGGTGTAGAGGTAGTTGGCGAAGCGCTTTGCATCCTCGGTGGAGTTGAGGGAGTACTCGTAAAACGTGATGGGTCCTCCGATGGATAGGAACACTTTGACGCCTTTGGCCTGGGAATCAATGGAGAAACACAGCTTAGCTAAATATGTGCGATTAAAGCTAAGATTTGTGTGGTCTGGTTCTACCTGGCAGTGTTTTATCTGGGACGCTACCACACCGTCGTCGTGGCCGATGAAGTCCCAAAACGGGTTTCTGCCATCGCCGAATTGGCGGAGGTAAGCTAATAGCACAACCGCATAATTTCCAGTGTCGCACGTGGTGTTCAACTTGCCTTCGCGAATGTCTTGGCCCCAGTAAACGCCAATCCCAGCATTGTCAAGGCTTGAGGAGGTGGAGAATGAGAAGAGGGATGAGAGACATATGATAAAACCTATCCTCTTGCATTCCATCATGATTATGGGAGTGTTCTCGATTTCCTGTTCAAGCTTATGAGTGCAAGAGAAAGAGAACCAATATTTGTAGGGTTTGATGAAGCACGTCCAATCAAACAACTTGTTTATTATTACACTTTTTTAGAACTAAAAAAGTATTTATAAAGAAAAAGAGAGGAATTATATATCTTCAAATAGTGGAAGAAGGAAGATCTTACAAAAGTTACATTTTTATAATATATTTTGTAATAATATATGATTTAAATATTGAAATATTTGAGTAAAAGTACTACATGTTTTTGGTGTGAGTGTGATTTAGTGGCATGTTTTATGGTAGGGTTTTCCAGCCACTCGTTTTTTGATACTTATTATTATTGTTTGGATCTGTATAATATCTATTTACCATGCATATGTACAAAGTACGAGATAAGCATGGGATTTAAAAAAAAATTAAATGGGTGATATAAAGATATACAAATGGGACAAATTTTTATCCCAAAACGAGAGATGGAAATTGCTATCCTAGATTGCAACCCATAGCACCTTAAAATATGAGCAAATATGGAGAGACTAAGTAAAATACGTGAATCATATTATAATTATCTTTATTGCAATCCAGTAAATAAGCTCCACATCAACATCTCACACTCTACTATTACACTACAAGTGAACCAAAACATAACAACAAAAAAGAAGAAATGGTGAAAAATGTCTTGAATGATGTCGTGTAATATATTCTTCTCAAAGCTCAACGTGGAGCACTGTATCATTGTTGGATGATGTGACCATCTCTAAGAGATTTGAAGATGATTCCTCAGTCCTGAATAATCCATGTAAAATTCATTAGTATTTTTATCCTCTCTTTACTTCTTATCATATTTATACTATTTACAAGAATTAGTTCTCACATAAAAGTGACCCTCTTGCAAACTATAATTGAGAGATAGAGAAATAAAATAAATAAATAAACAGAAAATAATAAATTCAGTGTAATGAAAAAAAATGCACTACGACAAGACCTTTCTTGGTGAAGAGAAAAAAAGTAGAGTTTAGTCGAGTTCCTATGGTACGATTCAAATATAATTATTGATGGCAAAGTAAACATGAAAATGATATATATTTAATTAGGGATGTCAGCAATGACTTTGTCTAGCATTAGTCTTGTTCAAAGATGTTTTGCTTTGAAGATGTAGCTACTAATTATTTTGATAAGAAATAATTTTAACAAATTAAACAAAATAAAGTTAATAAAAAAAACTCCAACTGATATTTGAGTTATAATAGGGAACATACATTTGCACTTCAATATCTGAATGGCTTGACCCGTTCTTCTGTGTTTGATTTGGTGGTGGAGCGGGAGGAGTGTGAGGATCATCACTTTGAATCCTATATCAACAAAATTAATTAGAGAATATAATTAATTATATAACTCATCAAGAACCCCGCATAAAAAACAAGAATTAAATCATCGTAAAAAATCCTGATATAATAAATATTATGAGTTACTGGTAGCAACATACTTTTGTGTTTCGACATCAAAATCTTCTAACTCGTTCTGTGTTTGAGTTCCTGGTGAAGATGGGGATTTGTGAGGATCACTTGCAGTCCTTTATCAACCAAAAAAATCGGCACAATATCATTATACAAGTCCACATATATGGAGTAAATAATAAATGCTTGAACATGATAAGCTAAATAAGATTGATATTTGAGTGATTCGAACATACAACTGTATTTTTCCATTGAAATTGGTTGGCACTTGGTCATCAGTTTGAGTTGGTGGTGGAGAAGGATTATCCCTTTGAGCACTGCATCAACCAAAAGCAGTAAATACAATCTCATTATATAATCAATGAGAATTGCAAAATACAAAACAAATCGATGCTTTAGTGTACCTTGTCAGAGAAGTGGGAAAATGATGCAGCAACATCAAGAAAACAAGGATTGGAACAAACGCCATGTGTGATGTTCTTCGAGTCTGAGACTTGTCGAGAGCATATGATGTTGTGACGGCTGAAAATGTGAAGTGATATTTATAGAGATGATATAACAAGGTGTGTGTGTGAGGTTTTTGTCCTTTTGGATCTTATTTTGTTTGAAAATGAAGTGAGTTTACATTATCACTAACAACTTTCTTCCCATTCTACGTCATACACGACCACATCAAAAGTGGAATTGGTATGAATTCATACACAAACAGTGCATTCAAAATTATCCTCTTGTACATCAGGACTTCAAATACTACATAAATTAAAAATAATATTCGAATGAATATATAATATGAAATGAAGTTTAATCAATTTAGAAAGTAAAATAATAACAATGGTCGTTGCCGTGTAACCTTACGCGCTTAGTGAGTGTCGAGCAAAAGTGTAGTTTTAGTATTTTAACTGACAAACACGAGATTCCATCTCAGTTGTCGTTTTTTAAGTCCACAACAAATGGATTTGTTTGACTGAAAAATTTGTTACAGTTTGACATGTATGTTTAAGCATACTTTTCTCCTTCAAATAATTTAATGTGGGAAAATTGTGTTATACAAAATGAATTTAAAGAGAGTGTTGGTAAGCATATTCCTCTTCTAATTTATTTTGATTGCATAAGTTTACTGAGTCATGTTACATTTTTTTCTCATGTTTGAACTCGTGTAATTAGAGTTATTGACTATGGATGTGTTCATATATCAAACAACCTTCCATTACATCATCGCCTCAACTCCTATTTTGTGTTGTATATGTACCCAAATAATGTGAACAATTTCTTTTCATAGCTCGGGAGAAAATAGTTTCATGAGTGGGAACATAATCTTTGATATGCTCTTCTCCTAATCATGTTTTGGTGTGATACAAGGACTTAATATCACTTTAATTAGAGCTTCTGGATACAAAAGTTGTTGTATATTGATATTTTAAAAATTCTTTCTAAATACAAATTCATAAATATAAAACTTTTTTTTAGTTGATATCAAATTATTCATAGTCAGGATAAATATGCTGTAAAAATAATTTAAATTAATGTTTTAAAAATTAAATTAATTGATAAATTGATATAGATATAAAGTTGAGTTTAAAGGTTCCATCCGATCGAATTAAATTTAATAAAATAATATTTTATAATATAATAAATTTATTAATAATAATACATTTTTATAAAATAAAAATTATTATTATGATATAAATTATAAATATAAAGTATATTATAAAATATAAGATAAATAATAATTAAAATAAGATAAAAAAAATAAACTAATTATTATTTAAAATTGACAACACTAAGATAAAAAATTAAAAATTTTTATGTTTTTTATTAAAAAATTATATTTGAAAAAAATAATTTTTAATTTTCTTTTACCAAAATCAATTCAACTCAAAAATACACTCGATTCTTCAGTTTTGGGGAAATAATAAAATATGAAAAAAAATTAGTAGTTAAAGTTATGGTAAGAAATTTGAAACAAAATTTTAAACCTAAACTAAAAATAACAGTAAATATTATAACATTAAAAAATGTAGATTTGATCCATGAATGATTTTTATTAAAAATTTAATATTTATGACATATTTTAATTTAATATCAATTTGTAATAAGAAAAATATCTGACATACCTTAAAATTTAAATAAATAATTAGACTTTCTAAGACTCTAAAGAATTTTATTGAGTTAATTTTATTTATTTCATATATTTTATGTCCAGAACATTGATAGTAATAATATATTTAAAGATAAGGCTTAAAAAGTTGTCAATAATACTTAAACATCTTATTAACATAAATGATCTTACAATAAGATATTTTAGTGAATTCACGATCACGTAATTTTATCCAAACATTATTTAATAAGTAAATAAAGTATGTGTACTTATAAGCTCTGTTTTTCTTCTTTTACACTGAATGTCCTAAGTCTACATTGGGCTAGCCCTTCATGTGAGGAGCATTGCATCCAACTATCAAGTCCTTCACCACTTCTCTCATTGTTGGTCTCTCACCAGGATGCTTCTCAGTACATCTCAATGCCATCAAAAGCACTTGTTCAACTTGCTCCCTCAAATTTGATGCCAAAAGTTCCTCTTTAAGGCCTGAGTCAACAATCCCATCAATGCTTTTTGTTTTTTCCCAGATAGATGTAACCCACCCCACAAGTTCTGTTCCTTCCACAAGTGAAGGATCATCTACCACCTTCTTTCTGCTTATCAGCTCTAGCAAAACCACTCCATAACTATATACATCAGACTTCCTACTTATCACTGTTGAATAACCATTCTCTGATGCACACCAAAGTAAACATGTGTTATTTATTCCATACAATAATTCATATTTAAAAGAGAGAAACTGAAGTAAACATAATGAACCAAAAGACTAGAAGAATTACCTGGTGCAATGTACCCAACTGTACCAGTAACAGAGAAAGATTGCGATGAAGTGGAGGAGGAATGGTCTAGAAGCTTGGCAATGCCAAAATCAGCAATATGAGGCTCCATATCAGAATCCAAAAGTATATTCTTTGGTTTAATATCTCTGTGAACTACGAAAGGATCACAATCATGATGGAGATATTCAAGCCCGTGTGCAATTCCAACTGCAATCTTATAGCGGACACTCCACTCTAAAGGTGGTGGTGGATACTTCTCATGCAGAACATCATGAAGACTTCCATTTTCCATGTACTTGTACAGAATTAGACCACAGTCCTTTCTTAACCAGAAGTTTTTTATTCTTACCAGATTTCGGTGCCTAATCTTCCCAGTGGTTTCAATCTCTGTGGTCATGCTTGCGATCTGAGCTTTGTTATCTGCAAAAGGAATTTTCTTTATGACAAAAACTTGGTCTGCACTGAATTTAACTTTGTAAATAACTCCATGTGCACCTCTACCAATAATATGCTTATCATTTAGGTTCCCTGTGACCTTCATAACCTTCTTGAGGAAAGTAGATGATCTCTGTTCGGGGAAAGTCTTGACATTTTGCTTATAGTGTAGCACATAAACAAGACCAAGTAAAAGAAATGTTACAAGTACGGTGGATCCAAGTGCTACCAACAAAACTTTCCTTTTACTCGGCCCTTTTTTATGTGTGGAATTGTTCTCATCACATGGCTTCAAGCTTTTACTTTTGGAACAATTCGATGGTAAACATCTAACACATAAGCCAGGAACACCCAAGAATGATGATGGAGAAGAATGGAGCAAGTTCACTAGTTTGTCTGGAAGAGGACCAGAAAAGGAATTGTATGAAATATTGAGTGCAATCAATGAAGAGAGATCTTCAAAAACTTCGATTTTTCCAGTCAGATTGTTAAGAGAAATATCCAGGTTTAGAAGGAGTTTCAGTTTCCCAATCTCAGGAGGAATTTCACCAGTCAACTCATTAGCACTTAGATTCAACTCATAAAATAGATTGTGCAACTCACCAATTGATCTAGGAATTTGGCCTCCAAAAACATTTCCCCCAAGTTGTAGATCAGAAAGGCCTTCTAATTCTGATAAGAAAGTTGGGATACCACCAGAGAAATAATTTTCCCTTACATTTAATGCTGTCAACTCTGTCCAAGTTCTCAAACTTGATGGGAATGAGCCATTTAGAGAATTGAATCCGGCATCAAAGTATTGCATTTTCTTACAGTTTGACAGCTCAGGTGGCAAAGGACCTTCTAATTTGTTGTGAGAAATGTTCAGCCTTTGAAGGTTAACAAGGCTTCCTAGCTCAAAGGGTATGTTTCCAGAAAGATTGTTGTGAGACAGAATAACACTAGTAAGATTTGTACAGTTTCCCAAACTCGATGGAATTGTTCCATTGATATTGTTCTCACTGAAGTCCACGTAGGTGAGACTACTATTGCTTGTAAAATCAGGTAGAGGTCCACTTAAGTTGTTTCCATCAAGACGTAACCTGGTAAGTGATGTGCATCTTCCTATGTCAAGAGGTATACCACCTTGAAATTGATTTGAAGCCAGGATTAGCCTTTCTAATTGTCGTCCAAAGCAAAGATTCGGTGGGATGTTGCCAGTGAAGTAATTATTTGAGACATCCAACTGGACTAAACTGCTATTAATTCCTAAGTTTTGAGGAATAATTCCAGAGAATTGATTGTGATACAAGGTGAGTTTCTTCAGTTGTTTGAGTTCTGTCAATTTTAAAGGCAGCTCCCCAGAGAGGTTATTGTAATACACATGCAGCTCCTCAAGGCCAGGAATTTGCCAAATTCTCTCTGGAATTCCTCCAGTCAAATGGTTGAAATGAAGCCTAAGATCTTGCAATTGACTTAGCTTTCCTAATTCACTTGGAATCTCTCCCTCAAGTTCATTGTTATTTAACAGCAACTGTTTTAATGACCTACAATCACCTATTTCTGAAGGTATTTGTCCGGACAAATGATTGGTTTCAAGGCGAAGAACAGAAAGTTCTCTTAGTTGGCCCAAGGATGATGGGATGCTGCCTCCTAAACTTGTGTTGAAAGCATAAATTTCTCTTAATCCGCTGCAATTGCCCAGGGTTGAAGGTATGCCTCCACTAAACTTATTGACTGACAAATCCAAATAATATAAACTTTTACATATGCTAGAACCCAATAATGGAATGGCACCCTCAAATCTATTATTGCTGAAACCTAACTTAACAACATTTTGGAGATTGTTAAGACTTTCAGGTAGAACTCCATGCAACTGGTTATTATCCAAATAGAGCTGCACTAATTTAGTGCAGTTTCCAATTGACGGGGGAATCCTTCCTGACAACTGATTAGCATCCAGATACAGCCTCAAAATTTCTGTACTGTTCCCAACATTCGTTGGAATGGAACCAATCAAATGGTTTTGGTTCAGGAGAAGATGTTCCAAGTGTTGAAGTTGAAACAAAAAATCAGGAATTTGACCAGTTAGCTGATTGTACATAACGCTGAAATACAGTAAATTCTGCAAGTTTTTCAAACTTTCAGGTATGTGTCCCCTGATATTGTTATAAGCAAGGTCCAGGTTCTCAAGCAGACTACAATTTCCTAACTCAGGAGGTATTTTCCCTGAGAAGTTGTTTGAGGCCAAGTCAAGTGTTTGCAAGTGACTCAATTGTCCTATTTCAGGTCCCAAAAGACCTGAAATTGAGTATCCAGAGAGATTAAGAAAGATTGCATTATGGTTATTGTCACACTGGACTCCTACCCAAGAGCATGGAGTGGAATCAGAAGCATTCCAACTCAAGTTTATGGAAGGAGGCACAAATGTCCAATGCCTCTGGAGTGACAGAAGAGCCACCCCATGAGTGTTCAATGCATTAACAGCATACAACAAGGCAGATAAGCAAAGCATGAGCAAGTTGAGCCTCACCATAGTGTATAGTTAGCACACGCACACACAAGCAAGCTAAAGAGAATTTGATAATTCAAAAACAACAGTACTAAAGAGAAAATGTACCTATCTTCACCCTTTCTAATGAAAGTTTGAATGAAATGTGTAAAGAAATTGATGACTGGAATCTGAATGAAGGAGGATCGAGAGAGAATGGAAATGAGAAAGGGAACTAGTTAATGAAATAGTGCTGGGTGTCAAGGAACTAGTTAATGAAATAGTGCTGGGTGTCAAGGAACTACGCTGGTTCACACTACAATTATGTGAAACCATGATGTTCTTTCTCAAGTTATTACATAGATTTTTGGAAGTCCAAGTCTACTGAAAAAATAGTTTGTCATAGAATGCATAATTTAGACTTCAAATACGAAAATCTCTCCCAATTGCCAACCCACTTCTCATGGGAGAAGACATCTTTATCAATGACATATTCGATTTATGAAAAATACAAAGATCATGTAACCAGACAAGTTGTTATAGTAACCTAAATGTTAATTAATCTAAGTGGTTAAACCTGGGTCTAAGAAACATTCAAGTCAGCATTCCAAGTCTAACTTTTAAACATTAACTACTCCATCTGTGTACGTCAACACAATTAGAAAATTCAAATAAATAAGTCTTTTTTATGCTCAAGAATAAATAATAATGTAAAATTCTATTATGAATTATTCTTTGGCAAATCTTTTATTTTACTAATAAGAAAGAATTTAAAGCATAATTAATTTGGGAGTTTGATAGGAAACACTTGAAACTAGTATCAAAATTTCAGATGAAATGAAAAATACTTGTGTACTTGAATAAGATATTGAAATAATAAACTTTATTAATTCTAAATCTTTTAGTATAACCACAAATATTCTCTTTCATATGCAATCCTGTATGAAACAATAACATTTATAACAAGTAAAACTGTTTATCCGGTGCTTATAGTTTCTGTGATTGCAGAAAGTTGAGTACTTGTACATCATTAACTTAAAATTTGAAATTAAGCTTTGTTCTCATTGCTAATATTACCACTTTCTGACGATGAAAACAGCTACAAAATTAGTTTGACAGTGATAAATACAAACCAAATGAATACTTTCAACATTTTACAATAAAATGAAACTAATTCTCTAACAGGATTTTTTTTTAAATCCAAGACTTTAGTATAAGACACATACCATCTGAATCAACCAACAGTTCATAATAGTTTCAGTTGCATCAAAACTACAAAAAAAAATTATTATCTAAACAATTTATAACTCTGCTACTGATTTTCCTCCTGGTGGGAACATCTTGGCTAAAACTACTCTTGTTAATAAACATTTCAGAAGATGTAGTAATTCTTTGTCTCTTTTTTGAGCATGATGTAGAAATATGACCTTGAAATGAGCAATTTGGTAAGTGGGTGAAGCTAATTCTATTACAAATAAGTAATGGATAGAAAACTATGCCTCAATCTGTATTCTTGACTAAGTGCAGAAACTTTAGTTAGAATATATCTTCCTTGCTTCAATTTCCAACGCCTAATGTAAGGGACTACTGAATATTGGTGAACCAAAAAAAGTGTAAACCCTATTAATGAGGATTGAAACGAAAGGATTCCTCAGGGACATATTTAGTCCTCATATTGTAATGCTCAAATTTTGGGTTACCATAATCAACGGCTCTCATCTCAACTGGTTTTTTCTCTGCTCCAACACCCCCCACAAGAACTTGTCCAACTTTTTCTCGTTGCCGATGTTTGGACCTTTGCTTCTGGCTCTTAGATTTTGCATAAGATGGCATCTCGCTCGATCCATAGAACTCAGCATACTCCTGTCTTTTTGATGAATGGTGCTTGCTTAACAAAGAGGGATCCTTTGAAGAGCTTGATTTTGTCTTGGCGGGCCTCATTTCTGAATATTTCTCAGCTGTGCTTGCAGTGTGAACTTGCTTATTTTCGGTAAGAGAAGCAAAAGCCTTTTGCTCTACCTCATCTTCGGGCATCTTAAGACGATCTTTTAGTGGTGTGAGGCCTCTCTTGGTGCTATGTGATGGTATGATTTGAAAGAAAGAACCAAATGTTTGGAGGGAGAGACTGGAAAGATACACAAGATGCTGTCTTAAAGATGGCCATCCTGTCTCCTCCTTATTGCTCTCCTGGATAGGTTGAAGTTTCACATGGCTTGCTTGGCCTTTGAATTCACTGTTTGATGGTGGCTGCATTATGCATGCAGTGTAATCAGTTAACCAACAAGGACTTTTTTTTTTAAATGAACAACATTACATGACCATTACAATATGACAAATGCTAAGGCTAAAAAAAGAGTTATTGGCAAAAGGATGAAGGAAATATAAGGGATAGGGGAAATCTTACTAGGATCCCTGCCAAAATGACAATATAGAAAAAATGAAAGAAAAACTACTTTTGAAAATGGACAAGTTTTGGTTATCCAGTTTCAAGTAACAATACTTTGGCAAAATTGTGAGGTTGCAGCAGGCAAAATGTCATATACCTATTAATTCTATTCTATCATAACAAATTTTATTGAGGCAAAATAGGCACAAATAATCATACTGTTTTGGGGAAGAAAGAGGATCCAAATCCTTGCTGAAGCCTGCATGTAGCGTATCCTACTAAAACAGCACCAACAACTGTGAGGATATCTGCAGAAAATCAAAGAATGAAATTTAGTATAAATATTGAATAATTCTGTAATACAGAGCATTTATGGATTACATAAACAGCTCCAGGCTTCAGCCCCATGATAAAATTGATAGGAGGCTCAAAGTTTGTTTTCAAATTTACATAATGTTTATATTCATCACTTTATTGCAAATATTGCAGAAAATCCACATCTGCCAGTGGCAAACACCAGGACAGATTTATAGAACAACTTTTGACATGTTTTAAGACAAACCAACCAAGGGCTACAAAATGAAGTTTAAGTTCATCTTCTGCTTGAAATATTCCATTTGTTTTATGAACCATGCAAGGGAGTTAAGATTAGGGCTGCGCAAATACCTCAATTGCAAAATCTGAATTCTGTTAATCTAAATTCTGTTCGAAATATAAGAAATATCTAAAGATACTATCTTAGAATATCTTAGGGTATCTTCAATGATCTCTCTTTCAACATGATATCGTTGTGATATCATACTCCATGACCTGATTTGTCACCATCCCATTGTTAAGCTCTCTATAACAAAAAGTGGAATTTCAATGTCACCTCTTCCACTATGTTTCTTATTTCCTACATGACTATCACATTTCCATCATGTCCTAATTTCATGTACCAAGGTCATCATCCCTTGCTTTTATGAATTCTCAGTTGTTTAGTTGTTTAGGTTGTATCAGAATGGACAACCTGCAATGATTTGTAACTCTACCCACAACAACAGCAATAACAACAGAATCTTCTACAACCAAATCTATTGTAATCTTCTTAGCAACCTGTCATCCAAACATCATCTATTATAGGATAGACTTCCATGATGAAAACACCTCTTCCTAGTATTCAGGCACAATCTACAATCGAATAATGTTCAACAATTAATGCGGTCCATACCTCATTAACACTCCCAAGATATCAGGCAACAACAACCAACCGGCTTTTTCCCGGGCACACAAACTTCTGCTTTTCCCATGAACACTGACCCGGCTTTATCTCAACTTTTGTTTTCTATTAGTTATTAATTTGTGGGATGTTAACTATTTGCTTGTAACAAGCTAAAGAAATATAAGAAAATATATTTTAGAGTTGAAAATATAAGAAATATCCAAAGATATTATCTCAGGCTATTTTAGAGTATCTTCGATGATCTCTCTTTCAACAACATAGCTTGTCAAGCCATAAAACAACTGACAGGTCTACGTCATGAATGTTCACAAACATATCAAAATACAACTAATAAAGCAAAGCAAATACCGCCCCCCCCCATACACACACACAGTGGTCATCGAAACACTGATGCCATTCAATTTGCATATGGTATTTTTCTCTGTTCTTTCTTCACAGCTGTAATTTTTAAGTATGCATTTATTTTTCTACCTTTTCTTTTCGTTTGCCTATTTGAAATATCCAAAATTCAAAACTAGAAACATTAACATCACATGTTGCAAAGACGGGAAAGGTTTAGTCACCAATGAAGAAAACAGTCATTCAAAACCTTTTGTACAGTTGACCTCTTGTGCTCAAAAGGTCAAAGAAAAGGCAGCTGGCTATTATCATTTTATATCAGCAAAGATGATGAATTGATGATGATATTAATAGCTACATATGAGAAACAAAAGATTAAGAATTTAAACCTGTAATAGAAATTGAACTAGATTGATAATCACAATCCTCCTGGTTGAGAATGATTTGCCGAAGAGCAGCATTTCCTCTATCTATGACCAACAGGGAACAGGTTGGTCGAACATACACCACATCAAAATCATTTGAGAACTTAGCATCCTCACTGGGTCCATCCCTGTAGCCTGCAACATTTGACTTTCCTCCAGCAATGGTTGTCACACCTAAAAAATATTTGTAAAAATTAGTAACAGACGCTTTTTCACAATTCTCATGACAACTAATGCAACACTTCTATATCGATGCTTATTAGTAATTTTATATTCAAACACGGTCCTGATATTGTTATTCTCTATACCACACTAGTCCGGACTCTCCTGAGGTTGTGTATTCTTATAACTTTTGTTTAAGATATACCAGCATCTCCAATCTTTCTGATGGCTAGATTTTGAGTATCAGCAACATAAACATTCCCTTTATCATCCACAGTTATGCCTTTGGGATGATTAAAACGAGAATCACTTGGTTTTCCATCCACGTGACCAGTGTAGCCTTCAAAAGATCCTGCTAGCAATCTTCCTCTACTATCTGCAGCAACATAGGGACAAAATCATATCATTGTAATCACTCAATAACTCCAAAATTCTATTCCATTAACTAGAAAACTCTCATATGCTGATGCCACCATGCTGATATGATAAAGCTCCTTCTGTTACCCTTATTTTTTTGCCTGGGCACATATTAATCCTGGCTTAAACTAAATCATTCGAAAAACTAAAAACTAAAAACTAAATCATTTGAAAGACTAAAACCAACGTTATTTTTTAATCACCATTTCTCTAGCAAAATATAGAACCAATTTGAATAAAATAAGACATACCAAGTATGTATGCCAAGACTGTCATGTACCAAGCAATCAAATTTGATAGTTATAGAAAGGAAGAGGCCATAGACAATCATACACTGGGATAACGGCGGGGTGATTCGAACAATGTTGCTATTAATTGCATCAACAGCGAAGAGTTCACCATCTTCGGCAGAAACACGGATCCTATGAGGAATTACCCCAATACTATTTCCTTCCACAACAGTCTCCACTACATAACCATTCTCAAATTGAAGAACATTCCCATCTGAAAAGCAACAATGAAGTCACGTGTTATAACCATGAACCACCCAAGCATGTTAAACCCATACAAGATGCATTTATCTAATTCATTATGAGAAATAAAACAATTTATGAGAAAACACCCAACCTGACTGAGGGATCTTGGAGTTAGACCTTCTCCATTTGAGAAGTGAAGACAGATGTTTGATCCATGATCCTGATATATAATTACGGGGAACCAAAAAATATGAAATTTGCAACAAATTATACAACCCTATGAGTGATTTGCTCAATGGAAAAAAAAAAGCCAAAAGGGTTAAATTTCATTTAAATTCATCAGAATTAAGCATAATAAAGTTGAAAGGAAAAGAAAAAAAAAAAAAGAAAAAACTGATGTGTACGTGAATGAGAAAGTTGCTCTTTGAAAAGAAAGACAGGTTTACCAGAAGGAGCGGCATGAGATTGAAAATGAGGGGAGCAAGTGAGAGCAAGAACAGTGAAAACACACAAAAAAAAGTGATTAGTCATAGATGTGTGAATGATCCAAGATAAGGTAGTTTCTTCTCAGCAATTAGGAAAGATGATGAAGGGACATTTTGGGGATGAGGGCCTCAAAATATAGCCTAAACTGTGATCAAATAGAAGCTATGAGGTGCTTTCTGTAACTTCTGCAATGCCTACACAGGTCTGTTTTTTAGTGTTATCTTCACCGCCTCAGTGTCTATCTCTTCATAACTTTTTGGGTTCAAGTTCCAAAAACTTACTCTCTTTTGGTCTTTGATTCTTTTTAAATTTTCTAAGACAATAGTTTATTAAATCTTGTAAGAGTATTATATTGTTAGATTAGATTAAGCGAACCAAATTTTTAAGGTATTTATTTTAAATACAAATAATAATATAATTCTATAAAAAATGTTAAATGAGTTTATGAAATTTTGAAGTTATTTATTTTTAATAAAAATAATTAATATAATTCTATAAAAATATGACATTTTCTTTAAATTTTTAAATGAGTTTATAAATATAAGAGAATAAATTTTTTTATGGATAACTCCAAATTAATACGAAAAAATTATTATTACAAAATATAAATCAAGATAATATAATAATATTTTTAATTAAAAAATATTAAATTATAGGTTTTTTATTTATAAATTATTATCATTTTTATTTATAAATTATTCTATTTTCTATTTTTACTAAAAAATTGATTTTAATTTAAATTTATATTTGTAGCAATGTTTTACTTTCTTTTAAATAACAAAAAAAGTTAAATGCCTTTTTACATTGTTACTGTGCTGCGTGGATGTTTTGGTTTTTTTTATATATATATATAATTGTTTTATTCTATAAAATGAAAAGAAGTTTCGTTATACAATTATTCTTAATTTTATGGTATTTGTAAGTGAACGGATATATATATTAGGCTACTATTTGATCACAGTTTAGGCTATATTTTGAGGCTATATTTTATATTATAATTTATTTAAATTAAAATTTTATAAATATTATCTTAATTTAAATTATATTATATTTTAAGATAAAAAAATATATTAAAATATTTTTAAAGAGTAAATTTTAAATAATTTTATTTCAAATAAAAATCAAATCAAATCCCCTTATATAAAAAAAAAATGAATTTTTGTTTTCTAGTGGATACCTGATTTTTATTTTTTTAAGCATGTATGTACTATCCCTGTCCATCCCAGTCATTAATATTGATAAGATGATATTCTTAATTGATAAATAATTTAATTTTTATTTATTTATATGTAATAATATACATGAATAAATTTTAACTTAATTTTATCTAAATATATTAAAATCATAATATAAAGTAATATAAAATATATTTTTCCATATAATAATTATAATAAATATTATATTTAGTAAAATTAAAATATATTTTTTATCATATTAATTACTCTATTAAATTTTTATCGATAATATTAACTAAAAAAAATTTATATTATATCAATAATTAAATAATTTTAATTTTAATTATCAAAAAAATATGTAAAAATTCTTATTAAATAAATTTTTGTTATTATATGAATAAGTTATTTTAATATATATTATTTGATAACACTTAAATTTATACTTATAATATTAATATACACTATATTTAATAATTTATATGATATAAAATTAATAATTTATATACTAATAATAAAAATAATTAATGAAACAATAAAATAATTAATAATAAATAAAAATTAAATATAATACTTTATTTATAAAAGTATTTATAATAATTATTATATAAAAAATATATTTTATCCTGGTTATTATTGGACAAGAAGACAAAATAATATTATATTTTTAATAAATTATTTATGATTTTTGTGAAAAAAAATAATCAATAAAAATATTTTATAAAATTGATTAATTTAAAATAATTATATATTTATTAAATTTAAATCTTTTACGTTATGTTTATTATATATTATTGAATTTATAACATTAATTATAAATATTTCAAAATTTATATGTAACAACCCGTAAATTCTACTTAAAATTTTTACTAAATGAAGGAAGAAAATAACTTTTTCACCTAAGAGAGAGATAATAGTTCAGTTTACATATCCAGAATAGTTGAAAAAAAAAAAAAAAAACATCACACATCAAAAGTCCTAATTACACAAATGTTTTACACCTAATTACACAACGACAAAATAACTCTTTCAAATTTAGGAGGTTTCTACTCCATTTCCCAAATCACTGGGTCTTACTACCACCTGTAGAAGATTTGGAATCTGCTCACGTGTATAACACGATCATAACAGGATCCCAAAAGATCAAGCACACAACAAAAGCAAGGGTAAGCTACCATTTGATTAAATATGTAGAACATTGTAACATTGCAAACAACACTTATTAATTCACAAACATCCTAAAACTAGACTCACCTGGAGAGTCTAGCATTTTACAATCACAACACACAACAAGACCGACGCTTCCTGAAAACTATATGGAATTCGGACCGATGAAGATAGACACACGATGAGGAATATTTGGGGTCCAGCACCTTAAAATTTCATGGCCCCAGGCCTATAATATCATTTCTTTTTTTTTTTCAACCTCTCATCAGAGCAACACATGCATAGGATTGACACTATGCTGTGTCTCCATCGACTTCCCACCACATGCATAGGATTGACACTATGTTGTGTCTCCATCGACTTCCCACCACAGATGTCTTCGTCTATATGACTAGGAACATCTTGGAAGTCTGGATACCCTATTACGCCTATCCATAATTCCATACACATTATTCTATACAAGTACATCAAATCTATCATTCAACAACTATTTCATACACACTATTTTACTCATGGTTTCTAGAATCAAACCAACATCATACAGCTTCAAAATGTCCAGTCCAACATTTAAAATTCTCAACTACTATGCAATCATAATTCACTTAAAACGGTACATCATTTCTCCTTCAAACCACACAAACCAACCATACAATTTGAAAATGCAATGATACAAAGATATCTATTTCACAACAATTTACACTGCAAGGTTTCCACAAGTACTCACAATATCATATCACATCTAGCACGTATATGTGTCACAAGCATATTCTCATATCACATATAGCACGTATATATATATATATATATATATATATATATATATATATATATATATATATATATATATCACAAACATACTCTCATATCACGTATAGCACGTATATATATATATATATATCTCACAAACATACTCATCATTCACTTTATCAAACTTTTCATCAATACAAACCAGTAAAAATTAAAGAAGCTTCCCTTACCTGAGGGTGATGTTACACGTCAACCTAATTCCAATAAAACCTTAGGAATGCCAAAACACCTAATTTGTACCGTTCTCCCCCAATTTGGAAAACCCTAAAATGAAATTGAAGTAATAAACAAAATTAAACCCGAAAACATGAAATTGGGGAGTGATAGAGTAAGAGGAAACCTTTAATTCCACAATTAATTCCTTAAATTCTCAAAACCCCAAATTTTAACTAGCAAAAACCCTAAAATTCAAACTTACCGAAACGAAATTCTAATCGGTGGGTCTTCTGCTATTCTTCGTCGTGAGCACAACGGCGGTCTCAGATTCTTGATTGGGGAAGAAGGAAGTCTTGATTTGTAGGAGAGAAGGTAGAGCTGAGTTAGGGAGATGGGGGATACGTTTGTACGGAGAAGAAGAAGAAAACCAGGTTTTCTCTCTCTTCTTCTTTTTATTTTTCTTTTAATTACAGCATATTACAATACTTCCCAACAATTTAAAATTTTCGTCCTCGAAAATCATACTTACCAGGTAAACAGTTGCGGATAGTTCTTCCGCATCTTTTCCTCTAGTTCCCATGTGTAGTCACTCGGCTTGGTATTCCAGACTACCTTGACCACTCTGATGGTTTTACCTTTATACTGTCTGAGTTGTGAGTCCTCTACTCTCACCGGAGTGGCTTCAAAAGACAGATCTTCTCTCACTTGGATTTCATCGGCTTCCAAAATGTGGCTCGGGTCGGACACGTATTTCCTCAATCGAGATACGTGGAATACGAGGTGCAGCCTTGCTAAGGGAGGGGGAGGGCAATCTCATAAGCTACCTGGTCCAATACGCTCGGTAATCCGGTAGGGTCCAATAAATTTCGGGGTTAGCTTCTTGGGTTTTATGACTCTCCCAACTCCAGCCATAGGTACGACTCGAGAAAAACATGATCACCAGTTGAGAACTCCAAGGGTCTCCTCCTCCTATCCGCATAAGACTTTTGGCGGCTCCGTGCAATCCTCATTCTCGCTTCTGTATTAACCTCACTTTGTCTCGTAGTCCGTTGTACTAACTCGGCCCAACCAGGAATTTCTCACCATCCCGATACCAACACAAGGGGGTCCTACACTTCCTCCCGTATAAAACCTCAAAAGGTGCCATTCCAATACCGGTATGGAAACCGTTATTGTATGTGAATTCTCGCTAAGGGAAGTACTTCGTCCCAAGCCCCCATATGATCCAGCACACAAGCCCTCAACATATCTTCTAGGGTTTGGATGGTTCTCTCGGATCGTCCGTCTCGTCCAGGGATGGTAGGCGGTACTAAGCCTCGGCCTGGTTCCTAATGTCGCTTGTAAAGTCTCGCAGAATCGTGAGGTGAACCTTGTGTCTCTGCTCGACACAATACCGGAGGGTACCCCGTGTAACCTCACTACTTCCTTGATGTACAACTCGAGCCAATTTGTCCATAGACATTCTTAGATTGACCGTGCAGGAAGTGGGCACACTTAGTCAATCTGTCTACAATGACCCGGATGGAGTCATGTCCTCTAACCGTCCCGGGCGAGTGGGTAATAAAATCCATAGATATGCTGTCCCACTTCCACTCGGGTAACTCTAGTGGTTGTAGCATTACACCCGGCCTCCGATGTTCTACCTTGGCCTTCCGACATGTTAAGCGGCTAGTAACATACCGAGCTATATCTTGCTTCATCCCGGGCCACCGGAAGGTCTCCTTCAAATTTTGGTACATCTTAGTCACTCCAGGGTGTATACTCAACTTGCTTTTGTGCCCTTCCTCTAGAATTGTTCCTCTCAACTCATCACCCGTAGGAACACAAACTCGCCCTTGAACCTAAGCACACTATCTCGTTCCCAAAACAAACTCCTTCACTTTTTCCGTACCTAAAGAGTTTCTAATCTGTATAAGGCTAGGATCCTTCATCCGGCCTTCTTTAATGATTTCTAAGAAGTCATTGGTGATAGTCATCACCCCACAGCTGATACTAACTGGTGAAATTTCAAAGCTTAGATTTAGATCTCTGAAGCTCTCTATCAATTCCAATTCCTTAATCATCGGTGCGGACATTCCAATCGCCTTTCTATCGAGAGCATCCGCCACTATATTGGCCTTTCCTGGATGATACATCAACTGGAAGTCATAGTCTTTGATGAATTCCATTCATCTCCTCTCGCCTCATGTTCAGCTCCTTCGATCAAACAAATATTTCAAGCTCTTATGGTCACTCGAATACCTCAAATCTAGCTCCATACAAGTAATGCCTCCAAATTTTTAGAGCAAACACCACTGCTCGCTAGCTCTAAGTCGTGTGTGGGGTAATTCTTCTCATGACTCTTCAGCTTGTCTAGAAGCATAAGCCACTACCTTTTTATCCTGCATCGAACACACCCTAACCCCCGATTGGATGCATCACGTAAAACCTCAAATGGTTTGCTTGAATCGGGAATAATTAGTATGGGCGAGCTGGTCAACCTTTGTTTGAGTTCTAGAAAACTCTTCTCACACCGATCTGTCCAAACAAAGGGGTGGTCCTTCCTTGTTAACCGGGTTAGAGGAGCTACTACTCTGGAAAAACCTTTAATGAACCTCCTGTAATAGCCGGCCAATCCCACAAAACTTCTAACCTCGGACACTAACTTGGGGCGTTCCCAGTCCAGAACTGCTTCTACCTTGGCAGGATCCACTGCTATCCCCTGAGAAGACACCACATGCCCCAAGAATTTGATGTCTTCCATCCAAAACTCACACTTAGATAGCTTAGCATACAACTGTCTCTCCCTCAAGATCTCCAACACTACTCTCAAATGATGTTCATGCTCTTCATGCGAGCGCGAGTAGATAAGTATGTCATCAATAAAGACGACAACAAACTTATCTAAAAAGGGATGGAAGATCCTATTCATGTAGTCCATGAAGATTGCTGGCGCATTCGTCACTCCAAATGGCATGACCACGAACTCAAAGTGGCCATATCTGGACCTGAAGGCAGTTTTTGAAATATCTCCCTCTTTCACCAGAATCTGATGATACCCCGACCTCAGGTCGATCTTAGAGAATACTACTGCACCGTGCAACTGATCCAATAGGTCATCTATCCGAGGGAGGGGATATTTATTCTTGACTGTAAGCTTGTTCAACTGCCTATAGTCAATGCACAGTCTGTAGCCCCCATCTTTCTTCTTAACAAGCAGCACTGGTGCTCCCCAAGGGGACACACTAGGTCTGATCAATTTCTTGTCCAACAGCCCCTCAATCTGCATCTTTAGCTCAGCCAATTCAGTTGGAGCCATCCTGTAAGGTGCCATAGACACCGGTCCTGCTCCGGGTATAAGGTCTATGGAGAATTCGACCTCCCTCCTAGGAGGTAACCCCGACACTTCATCCGGGAATACATCGGCGTATTCATTCACTACTCGGAACTTCGATCTAACATCTTCGCTTGGCTGTCCCATATGAGTAAGGATAGCATAACATTGAGCTCCCTCTTGGATCTCCTTCAAAGCTTGGGAGATGGACAACATCTCAAATTCCTCCGACTCTGGAAACAACAGCTCTCTTCGCCCACAGTCAATCAAAATCTTATTTTGGACTAGCCAGTCCATACCTAGGATCACATCTAGGTCTTTGAGGGGCAAGCAGATCAAATTCGCTTTGAATCTGCGACCTTCTACCACTAAGGGGCATCCACAACAAGCTTTGGATGCAACCACCAGATCAGTTGCTGGAGTAGACACGAACAACTCACAGGTAAGGTCCCTAACAGGCAAACCTAGTCTCTCAATACAATCAAGTGACACAAAGGAGTGTGTCGCTCCAGAATCATACAAAACTTTCAGTCTGTGACCAAAGAGGAAACACGAACCTTGGACTAGATCACTGGACTTCTCGGCTTCTGCTCCCTTGATGGTGAAGACCCTGCCGGCTGCTCTCGGTCTGATCTCCGTTCTCTGACCCACAGTCGGCTGGCTCCCAGATGGAGTTACAGACAAATCCTCTCTACAGTCTCTAGCAAAATGCCCAAACTTCTGGCACCTGTAGCATCTAATAGGAGCTCGGATCTGCTGATGATGGAAGGAAGGTAAGCTCCTCCCTCTAAACTAGCTGCCCCCACCTGACTGGTGCGAAGTAGGAGCAAATTCCCTCCTGGGAAAAGGGCGAGTATACGGGGTCCTCCTTTCCGGCCTCCTACTTCCGGGATGGGACCCAACTCCGCTAGAAGACTCCACTCGCTACCCGAGGGTCCAGATACCGGTGGCACAATTGACTTGACTCTACCGGCCACCGCCTCTCTGCAGTCTTAGCCCTCTCAACCAGAACAGGAAAATCAGCCACAAACATCGGCACGACAAACTCCTTTAGTTCCTGTCTTAGGCCCTCCTCAAATTTGCTGCATAGCCATGCCTCAGTGCTCGATTGAGAATAGTATCTGGCTAGGTGCTCAAATCTGGTAGCATACTCATGCACTGATAGATCTCCCTGCTCTAGCTTCAGAAATTCCGCCTCCTTAGCAAATCGTGCACTCGCGTGGGAAATACTTTCCCATGAACTTCTCTCCGAAGCTTTCCCAACCGATAGCTTCGTCTCGGCAATCATCGGCCTCTTGGTTCCTTTCCACCAAAATTCAGCCTCCCCTGCTAATAGATATACAGCAAAAGTAACCTTCTTATCCTCGGGGCACTCCATAACATCAAAAATCTTCTCTATCCCTTCCATCCACATATCTGCCTGATCTGGGGTAGAATCTCCTGAAAACTTAGGCGGCTCGTGCTTCAAAAAGCCAGCCAATACTGCTTGCCCTTGTGGCTGACTGGAGGAGGAAGCTGGAGTGGGGTTAGAAGTTGCTGCTGCTACTGCAGCTGCTGCCGCTGCAGTGGCCTCCCTTGATGCTTGCAATTCTTGCATAGCAGCCTGGTGCTGTTGTGCCATTACTACTCCTTGTTGTTGCATGGTAGCGGCCATTACTTCAATGGCTCTTAGTATTTGACTCACCTCAGACTGGGGCTGAGGCTGAGGCTGGGGAGGTGGTCTAGGAGCCATCCTAGACATAAGAAGAAAGCAAAAATTATAATTCTATAATATACTAAAATTATTTTAAGTCTACACGCAGTTAGCATAGTAGGTCCATAACCCTAAGGTTTCCTAGAAATTACCGCTCTGATACCAATTTGTAACAACCCGTAAATTCTACTTAAAATTTTTACTAAATGAAGGAAGAAAATAACTTTTTCACCTAAGAGAGAGATAATAGTTCAGTTTACATATCCAGAATAGTTGAAAAGAAAAAAAGAAAAGAAAACATCACACATCAAAAGTCCTAATTACACAAATGTTTTACACCTAATTACACAGCACAAAATAACTCTTTCAAATTTAGGAGGTCTCTACTCCATTTCCCAAATCACTGGGTCTTACTACCACCTGTAGAAGATTTGGAATCTGCTCACGTGTATAACACGATCATAGCAGGATCCCAAAAGATCAAGCACACAACAAAAGCAAGGGTAAGCTACCATTTGATTAAATATGTAGAACATTGTAACATTGCAAACAACACTTATTAATTCACAAACATCCTAAAACTAGACTCACCGGAGAGTCTAGCATTTTACAATCACAACACACAACAAGACTGACGCTTTCCGGAAAACTATATGGAATTCAGACCAGTAAGGTAGACACCTGATGAGGAATATTTGGGGTCCCAGACCCTTAAAATTTCATGGCCCCAGGCCTATAATATCATTTCTTTTTTTTTTCCAACCTCTCATCAGAGCAACACATGCATAGGATTGACACTATGCTGTGTCTCCATCGACTTCCCACCACAGATGTCTTCGTCTATATGACTAGGAACATCTTGGAAGTCTGGATACCCTATTACGCCTATCCATAATTCCATACACATTATTCTATACAGTACATCAAATCTATCATTCAACAACTATTTCATACACACTATTTTACTCATGGTTTCTAGAATCAAACCAACATCATACAGTTCAAAATGTCCAGTCCAACATTTAAAATTCTCAACTACTATGCAATCATAATTCACTTAAAACGGTACATCATTTCTCCTTCAAACCACACAAACCAACCATACAATTTGGAAATGCAATGATACAAAGATATCTATTTCACAACAATTTACACTGCAAGGTTTCCACAGTACTCACAATATCATATCACATCTAGCACGTATATGTGTCACAAGCATATTCTCATATCACATATAGCACGTATATATATATATATATATATATATATATATATATATACACAAACATACTCTCATATCACGTATAGCACGTATATATATATATATATATATATATATATATATATATATATATATATATATATATATATATCTCACAAACATACTCATCATTCACTTTATCAAACTTTTCATCAATACAAACCAAGTAAAAATTAAAGAAGCTTCCCTTACACGAGGGTGATGTTACACGTCAACCTAATTCCAATAAAACCTTAGGAATGCCAAAACACCTAATTTGTACCGTTCTCCCCCAATTTGGAAAACCCTAAAACGAAATTGAAGTAATAAACAAAATTAAACCCGAAAACATGAAATTGGGGAGTGATAGAGTAAGAGGAAACCTTTAATTCCACAATTAATTCCTTAAATTCTCAAAACCCCAAATTTTAACTAGCAAAAACCCTAAAATTCAAACTTACCGAAACGAAATTCTAATCGGTGGGTCTTCCGCTATTCTCCGTCGTGAGCACAACGGCGGTCTCGGATTCTTGATTGGGGAAGAAGGAAGTCTTGATCCGTAGGAGAGAAGGTAGAGGCTGAGTTAGGGAGATGGGGAATACGTTTGTACGGAGAAGAAGAAGAAAACCAGGTTTTCTCTCTCTTCTTCTTTTTATTTTTCTTTTAATTACAGACATATTACATTATAATAGTAATATTTCTATAATTATATATAAATTTAATTTATTTATATAATTATGAATGATAAATTAATATTTTTCTCTTAATAACAAAATTATGATGGATTAAAATTTTAAAATAAATAATAATATATCTTAAACAAAATATTAACATAAAATATAAAGTTTTATTCTTCTAGTATATATTCCTTAGTCTTCAATTATTCTATCATCTTATAGGGACCGAACCAATTTTTCTTTTTTATGTATTGGATTTTAACAAAACTTTATCCTCTTATTTGATTGGAAATAAGGAGAAATGCACGAGTTATATTTTGTGCTCACAATTTCTAATATTATTTATGATTATTATTTCATATCATAATATTATTACAATATAAATATAATTAACATATTAAATAAATGTGTATCGTATATAATAAATTATTTTATTATTATAAATATATATATATATATATATAAATTAATATAAAAATCATTAATTTTCTTTTAGTAATAACAATCTAAAATACTTATAGTTTTTTATTTAATTGTTAATTTTTATTCTTAAACAGATTACTTTAATATTTATATTGGTAATAAATTAAAAAATATATTGATAGAATAAAATTATTTTAATTAATAATATGTTTTTCTTTATCTAATTATATTATATTTTTATAAAATAAATAATATTTATTAAGTTATCTAATTGATACTTTCTGTTTTATATTAATTATATCAATTATAAGTTTAATAATAATAATAATATTTAAAACAATAGTTATATAAATAATTATTACTACTCTATTAATAACAATACTAATAATTATTTAATAATTAAAAAAATATTTTTAATCATAAAAATAATTATAATCATAATCATATTAATAATTAATATAAAATTAATTTAAATAATTATAATAATTAAAATATAATAATATTTATAACAATAAATATATATATATAAGTAATTATTATTATTATATTAATAATAATAATAATCATACTAAGAATTAAAATAAAATTAATTTAAATAATTATAATATTTTAATAATTTTATTAAAATAATAATTTAATTATCTTTAATTTTTTATTAAAATATTTTTTTAATCTAAGCCCTACCAAATAATGATAAATTACAAATAACCTCTTAATTAAAAGTTTAGAATTAAAATCATTTATGAGAAAGATAATGATAAAATTATAAAAGTTCTTGAATTAAAACTAATAATGAAAAGAAAACCATCTAATAGATATTGTCTCTCTTTATCCGCCCAAAATTCCGAAAAATGGCTTGGTTTGAAAAAATTTGACCAGCTAGATGTTAGGAAAATTGTCAACTCTTGCCACGTAACTTTATTGAGCCACGTGTCCAAATGTGATTTGTCAATCCACGTAAACTCCCTTATTGCTGCGCCACACCTGCACCCTCCTCTCCTATTAGAATCCACAAAGCTTTATTCTTCATACTTCGTAGTTTTCAATTTTTTTCTTTTACTTTAAATTTTTCTTTAAAATTCTCATTTGAGATTGAAGATCTTCAACAAACTGGTAAATCATCTTTCTCTTTCTCTCTTTTATTTGTTTTTCGATCATTCTCAGAATCATAGATCTGTGTCAGTTTCTGGCCTAGTTCGATCTGCATTATGCATCGGTTAATTGTTTCCTGGTTTTGTCAATGCTTGCTTTGTGGTGATGATGTGGAATTCTTGCGTGCCTTGTGTGATAACGAAATTGTGGTGTGCAAGTTGTATATTGATGGCTTGAGATTAGGGTTTTGAATTCTTGATTGTTCCGATTTGTGTTATTTTCCTTGAACGGGTTGGTTCAGATCTGGCTCGGACGAGTGTGGAGTTGCCTCATCTTGAATTTAATTGTTTCGTGATTATTGTTGGTGTTATGTGCTTTTTTCATTGATTGTGTCTGATTGGTTTGCCTTTATCATCATAATCTTTTTTGGTTCTAAACCACAGACAATGACATTTTAGATTGCCCCCGTTTTTTAGTCAATGCTCGTACTAGATGTTTGAATTTTGTAATTGACTGTATTTATCATTTAAGCTGGTATCTCATTTGGACAATTAAGCAACTAATTTAATTGATATTAGTTAATTATGGAACATTTGATGTTGTTTGTACTAATTCATGGGGTGCATTATTTGTTTCTAGAGATGATAATATTTCATTATTTCAGTTATCTTCTCCATTGTGCATTGGTTGAACGCTCATAATCAAAATAATCGCAGAAGCCAATGTTTTTGTATTTTAACAATTTCTTAACAGTATTCAAACAATCTGTGTACTACTCTTACACATATGGGTAGTTCGGCATGCATCATGGGTTTTCGTGACCATATTTTATGTGAAATTCTTGCTGTCTTGCAGCTCTTGTTCCATCCAAACTCCATCCAGTAAATGACAATGAAATAACTTCATGAGGAATTGTTGTGTCATGTGTACTTTTGTATTACTTGGTTTCGTTTTTCAATATTAATTGTCATTTGGATGCAGGGGTGTGCTTTTGAAGAGCAGTTTTTATTTCTCCCCTCTTATCTATGCCCTGTAACTTTATTGTGCAGGTTAAATTTGTGTAGCCTAGCAAGATGGGAGGTGGCTTCAGAGTGCTTCACTTAGTTAGACCATTTCTCTCATTTCTTCCAGAAGTTCAGACTGCTGACAGGAAGGTTCCATTTAGAGAGAAGGTCATATATACTGTGATATCTCTATTCATTTTCCTTGTTTGCAGTCAGCTCCCTCTGTATGGAATTCACTCAACGACTGGTGCAGATCCATTCTATTGGATGCGTGTTATCCTTGCTTCGAACCGTGGAACTGTTATGGAGCTGGGAATCACCCCCATTGTGACTTCTGGGCTGGTAATGCAACTTTTGGCTGGGTCAAAGATCATTGAAGTGGACAACAATGTACGGGAGGATCGCGCTCTCTTGTAAGTATCTTTCTTTATGTAACTTGTTTCATTTCTTGACACATGCTTTTTACATTTTGCCTTTTACAATATCTGTGATTTAGTTGGTTGATTTTGTGGTTGTCAAGTTGTCATACAACGATTTTGTTCAATTTATTATCTTGTGCACTGCTTTATCTCTTATAGCTGTCAGTTCGTATGAGCTTTTACATAATTTGTAAGGAGGTTTTGGACTGTCATATATGTTTGCTATTGACGTAATTTCTTTTCCTCTCCCAGAAATGGTGCTCAGAAGCTACTTGGCATCTTGATAGCTGTTGGTGAGGCAGTTGCATATGTTCTTTCTGGGATGTATGGTAGTGTGGGCCAACTTGGAGTGGGAAATGCCATCCTCATCATCCTCCAGCTCTGTTTTGCGGGTATTATTGTGATATGTTTAGATGAGCTCCTTCAGAAAGGGTATGGTTTGGGATCTGGAATTTCTCTATTCATTGCCACTAATATATGGTAAGTTTTATTATCCCTTGTTTTATTATTAGTAATTATTTATAATCTATTTCCGGCATTGATTGTGTCTCTCAATAACAACTTTTAACCTTTTATCAAAAAACTCATGAATTCTCTCATTATGTTGCAGTGAAAACATCATATGGAAAGCATTTAGTCCCACCACCATCAATAGTGGACGGGGAGCTGAATTTGAGGGTGCTGTCATTGCTCTATTCCATTTGTTGATAACTAGAATAGACAAGGTTCGAGCACTTCGTGAAGCATTTTACCGGCAAAACCTTCCCAATGTGACAAATCTGCTTGCTACTGTCTTGATCTTCCTAATTGTGATATACTTCCAAGGTTTCCGTGTGGTTTTGCCCGTCAGATCAAAAAATGCCCGTGGGCAGCAGGGTTCATATCCAATCAAGCTATTTTATACCTCCAATATGCCCATTATTCTTCAGTCTGCCCTTGTTTCCAATCTCTACTTCATTTCTCAGGTAGTGAAGGTTAAGGATTGTAAGTTGTCACTAGGAGTAAATTTCTGTTACATTTTTAACCAGATTTTACTGTATTTGTACAGCTTCTACACAGAAAGTACAGTGGAAACTTCTTTGTCGATCTATTGGGCAAATGGAAGGAGTCTGAATATGGAGGTGGTCAGTCTGTTCCTGTTGGTGGTATTGCGTACTACATCACTGCACCTTCCAGGTAAGAGAAGTGCTACCCATTGAATGGTTTATGGTTTGCAATAATGTAAATTTCTGCTACGTTGTAATGGTGATGTGATCTAAAATTTCAAGCAACTTAATTTTACCACTGTTATTATTTGGATCTCAATTTTCAATTTTTTTTTGGCAGCTTAGCTGATATGGCAGCCAATCCTTTCCATGCATTGTTCTACCTTGTGTTTATGTTGTCAGCATGTGCCTTGTTCTCTAAAACATGGATTGAAGTCTCTGGTTCATCTGCTAGAGATGTTGCAAAGCAGCTGAAGGTAGTGATTCACATGCATTCTGTTAATTTATTATTTTGTTTTGTATATGTAACTTTAGTTTTTCAATACAATAATGAGCCTGTTTTCTCATCATTATTTTGTTTTGTATCTGCATATTTGAATTCTTGTTTCCCAATTGGATAAGTACTGGAAATATACGCTTAAAACGCTTTACATATTGTCTAATGTAGTATTTAGGCCCAATGATTCTTTGGGCTTCTCTTTTTAAATGGTGAAATGCTCTTGTAGTGTTCCTTTTTTTTTAATAACCATGAGCCAAAATAGTTGAGCTTCTGATCTACTTTAAGAAGAGAAGCCCAAAGCAGTTAGGAAAACACGACCCGAAAGATTCAATATTTCTAGCTTCATTGCAACTTTATTAGTAATGCTTTTTGTAAGCTGGTAAGCCTGGTCTCCAAGCACTCTCTTTCACCCCATGGAAATTGCTGTATTAAAATTCATAAGCTGAATTTATTTTGATTCTTGTTAAAACATCTGTTGTCATAATATCTTGGGTTTTCGTTTTTCTCTTATAATTTACAGGAACAACAAATGGTAATGCCTGGACATCGGGAGTCAAACTTGCAGAAAGAACTGAACCGATACATTCCCACTGCTGCCGCATTTGGAGGCATGTGTATTGGTGCCCTGACAGTGTTAGCAGATTTCATGGGGGCAATCGGTTCAGGGACAGGAATATTGCTCGCAGTAACAATCATATATCAGTACTTCGAGACTTTTGAGAAGGAGAGAGCTAGCGAGCTTGGCTTCTTTGGTTTCTAATTTCTGCCCTGCATTTACTGTTTGGTGACGCAATTCTCCGAACTCACCTGCAGTTTTGTTGTGTATTGAGGTCTGCATGTAGGTTGTTTAACACCGTAAGGAAGAACTTTAGATTAGTTTTTATCTTTTCTCTACCGAGGAAGCCCCTAGCATATCACTGTAAACATTTTTGGATTTTCTCTGAAGACACTTGCGTTAATTTAATTTGCCTTAGTCTGATACCATGGGCTAAAAGTGGGTCTTAATTCATAGCTTAGATCTATAAATTATCTGCTATTTTATATTAATTTTCTTGACGTGCGATGCATTACCTTTTACATGATTTTTTTAATTACTATCAAATTGAAATTACTACGCTCAAATAGCTTATGCTAAGGTTGTGCTCTTTTCAAATACTATAAGGTGGTGTAACAAATGTATTGTTTTGTTGAGGAAACTAAACATTCAAGCTATTTTCGTCATAGCCAATAGTACTTATTTACTCCCACGTCCATTTAATTGTTTATATACGCATAATATAATTTTTCTTTTAAATTTTAGTTTTAATATAAATCATTAAAAAATCAAAAAAACAAAAACTCAATGACAAACCCTACCCAGACGACCATTTGTTCCACAACTTCTTTACCCCATTTATACTCAAATCCTCGATAACTTTTACTCTTGATAAAGAAGAGGCATAAAATTTTGACAACGGAAACATCTAATTGACATTTAATTATATTAATAAAATAATAAATATTATTATTATACTAATAAAATGAGTTGTAAATGAGAACATTTTCGGAAAAATAAATGTAATTCAGCCAAATGAACTTCAATCCTCATTTTGCATGTTTTTGGTTGGGCGCCTTCTATGACTAACCAAGCCTTAAAAACCTTTTTAATTCTTTTATATCATGAAGAAGAAACATCTATAAAGGAGTTCTTCAATTTAGAATTGAGATGAACATAGTGTTTTTTTTTTCTCTTTTTTGACAAGCGACAAAGGTATATGTTAGAGTTGTGTATTGGATAGAAAAGTTTTCCCTATTAGATGATCAAAGAACCTTATTTCCTTTCCTAGCAATCCTAACCTTGGAATTACAAAAGGTAGAGGAAGCTTATTTCTAGTTTTTCTTTTGCAAGTTTTATATGTTCGGGTGAACATTGATATTGTATATGGACAAAGTTTTACAAAAAATTAAATTCAAAATATTTGAAGTTCAACATAATTAACTAGGGAAAAATCATCCCGACAGAATTTGTAATAAAACATATAATAAAGGCAAATGTATGAAATTTTTATTACATATAGCCTTTTACATTAAGATTTTGTTTTCTATAAGCCACTTGTCCCACATATTTTTTAGGCAGAAGCCACACAACATAAGATAGAAAAGCAATAAAATATAATGTAAAATTTTCATAGTCTGACAAACTATAATTTTTGTAATACAATAGACGTGCCAAATTGAGGTTGAGCAGTAATAACTGTAGTTGGAGCATGAACATATGACGAGGATAGCTCAAACGAAAAGTTCTGCAGAATCAAAGACAAAGCCATTTTGGCTTCAAGCAAAGCAAAGTTTTGCCCAATGCATATTCGAGGACCCCATCCAAATGGCAGAAATGAAACTTGACCCTTTGTTGCTTTCAAGATTCCTTCAGAGAATCTCTCTGGTTTGAACTCTTTTGCATCACTGCCCCATAATTCAAAATCATGGTGTACCAACACGATTGGAATAGTAGCTAATGCTCCTTCTGGTAAAGTCAAATTTCCAACTTTAGCTTCCTTCTTTACGACTCTTGTAATAGCAGTAACTGGTGGATATAATCTTAGAACCTCGTACAAAATCATTGTGACCTATGACAATGCCACAAGAAACTATAATGAATTAACATTAGTATCATTTTGTTTTTCAAAAGCAAGTGAATTATAAAAGTTTAAGACAAGAGTATCAATTACTCAAACTTTTTCTATGGCTTAGATCAATGAAGATAAAAACTCAAACTTACAACTTTTAGACGATTTAATCCATCATAGTCTGGTTCTTGTGTGCCAAAAGTTTCAATGACCTCTTCTCTTGCTAGGGTTTGCCACTTGGGAAACCTACTTAATAACACCATTGTCCAATTTAGTAGCACCGACGTTGTTTCTTGTCCAGCAAAGTAGAATAACTTACACTCGTTAATGACATCATCAGTGTTCATTCCAACATCCTTTTTAAGTCCAAGATCTTCAATCTCTTTTTGATTGGACTCCAATAGTAACCCTAGTAGGTTATTTGGAGCTTCGCATGTCTTCATAATAGCTTCCTGCTTTTGGATAATTCCACTAAGTACATTTCCAATTTCATGGTCAATCTTCTTCATCCTTTTGTTCAATCTAGTTGGTAGAAACCTGAAGGGAATGATGATGCAAGAAACTTGAATAAAACCTAGTAATCTTCATGCCTTCAAACCATTACAATAGTTGATTAAATATACCTCCATCCTGGAATATAAACAGATTGTAGGACCTTGGCTGTAAGTTGAGCTTGTTCTTTCAGGAGTTCAAATACTATTTTTCCCTCTTCATAGCTGCTTCCGAAAGCTGTACGAGAAATCACATCAGCTGAGAGGTTATTCAAGAATGGCCAAACATCTACCACGCATGATCCTGTTTTCGATAGTAACATCTTCCATTCGTTCATCATCTGGTTACAACTATGAAACATGGCTGGCAACACATGCTGCAACAAATTTGAGACGTGAAAAGATGAATGTATCGAGCGAAAATATTCAATGGAATGATGATTTCGTTTTTGTGCTGATGTTAGTTAGGTTCTACGAATTACAAGAACACAATTTAAAGCCTTTTTTTTCGTTCTTATTTGCTTTCTTAATGGAAATAGAAGTTTGAAAATACATGCAGTATGTAACAAATGCATGCGTTGGATGATGAGAAAAAAAAAAGACCTTGAGCTTGACGAGATTAAATGCAGGGTTGATGACCTTTCTGTGCTTTGACCATTTCTCTCCATCAAGGTCTACAAGTCCTGTTATGAGGAGCTTAGCAAGTGGATTAAGGGACGGCTTCGGATAGTCACTTATCACATTCAGAACCTCTTTTATTCCTTCTGGGTCCATAATATTCACTGTAATCTTCGGGCCATACCAAAAAAACGAATCCTTCCCTGCATCAAATATTATCTTATTTGCTCGTTGAACATGACAATGGAATATGTACAATGGTGATGATGATTCACAAAACGTATATAATAAATACTATGTAACAACGATAATACAGGAATATTTTATTAAAAAATGCAAGTGGGTCTATTCATTTGCTAATACAACTGTGTAACCTATTTGTTGAAGTATTTAAATCACTAGTTGCTATGATTCTTCAACCAACTCCATTCAATTGAAAATTATAAGACTATACATTTATTAACAATTTGATAATTGTTTAAGAGTAAATGGTACGGTAGTTTGGATTTGATTCTATTTTAATTTGTTAATAAATATATTAATATTTGTTCATAACATACTGACACAGTTAATTCAGAAATAACATGAAACCACTGAATATATCAAGTTTAACTGCATAAATTTTAGGAATACCAAAAAGTCATTTAACCCTTGAAAAAGATATATCCATACCACAATCTTTTACCAGTTGATGTTGAAATGGACCTAGGCGAGGAGCAATATCATCGTTGATGTCTAAGGGTTTAGATTTTGCTTCACGCAGCATCGTGGCCATAGTTTTGATATCTCCGAAGAAAAGCGTGTATGAGTTTCCTTTCAGGCCTTGTCTTCGGAGGAATCTCTCTGCACTTTTCGGCTCCAGCCACACCCAACGCAGTGCTTTTGTTAGGAATACGATAACGAATGCAACCAACAATCCAACACACAACATCGTTGCTGCATCACCTTCCATTTCCAAAGCAAAGTGTCTGTAATATGAAGTCAAATGAAAGCATTCATGTCTATATAAACTGAACTACAGAAGAGTCTCTGAACAAGATACAGATGCTTACTCACATGTAGGGACAAGAAGAAGCTCCAAATTCTTAACCAGCTAGACACTGATATGCTTCATCAACAAAGACACGCATCGTTGAAATATATGAAAACCACGACCTGTGCTTGCTGTAAACTTTGTTTCTTTCTTTTAAACATAGTTTACTGATATTTTTGACGGACTCTTCTTGGTTGTTTACACAAGAAGACAAGCCAGGATGATGTGATTACATAAAAGTTAGAAGAAATTATTTTCTATCTTTAGACTTTATTTTCTTTTAAGTTATTTTCAATCATCACGAGAAAAAAAAAATAACTGTTCCGAATAACATGATTTGGATTAATTCACACCTACGGAATCTTCGTTTTCAAATTCTTATTTCTTTATCATGATTTTGTCCTTAATACATGTTTAATAATAGGATTTAATGGGATGATAAAGTAAAATAATAATAGTTAGATACAACTTGTTCATTGGACCAATCATAGATAATAGGATAAATTGCTTAAAAATAATCTTAGATAAGAAGTTAAATTGCTTGAAAATAAATATTTTAAGAGAAGATGATATGAATAATTGTTTACGAATAGAAATTATTGTTTTATTATGGATGTGAATTACTTAAAATTAGGGATGACGAAACGGGCTAGTCTGCCTGTTTTGGCATGTCCCGCCTTTGGTCTGTCAAAAGTGAGACGGGACAGACGGATGGACTGTAGACCTTGGTCCATCCTGCCAAGGGCTGATTGTGGTCGACCCGCCATAACTTAGAAAAAAAATTATTTTTTAAAATACAAAATTTTAATAAATTTAATAATAAGATTATTATTTGTAATTCAATATATATATATATATATATATATATATATTATTTTAATTTAATAATATAAATCAATACATTATTTTAAAAAATTATAATTTAGAACAATAATAAAATTTACATAATAATATATAATAACAATATATATATATATAACGTTAAAACTTATAAAATTCATATTTTTTATATTGAAAATTTTAAATACCTATATCTTTTTTATTTGATAAAACTTCACATTATTCGTGTTTTAGTAATTTTTACACCTTTAATTCAAGTCATAAGATAAAAATAATCAATGTCTAGGAGAACAAGAGAGAAAATATTTTGTTTCAGGTAAGGAGAATATTTTATGTGAGAGTGAAACTTTTTTAATTCTCTTTTTAAAAAATTTAACTTTATATATTATCTTTATAAAATTAACTTTATTACAATAAAAAAATTTATTAATTAGGCGGGCCATGAGACGACCCACCCGTCCCGTGGGTTGACGGAGTGGGACAAAGCAGACTGACGGACTGAAAACATCAACCTACCCCACCATATTATAGTGGGTTGGCGGACCGGTCCGTCAAGGCTGATCCGTTTTGTCATTCCTACTTAAACTATAAGAAAGAAAGTTATTTAAGATTGTAAAAAAATTGAATATATAAGTAAGATAAAAGAAGAGAGAATTACATTTTTAAAGTTAAAAAAAAATTGGAGTAAAATTAATTAAATATGATGTATGATAATAAATTTATATTATATTTTAACTCTTTAACTTTTACCAACTTTTAAAGGAAATGAATCATTATTATATATTAATTTAAAAATATTTTAAATTTTTAATCTATTATTGATATTTTTTAAGTACACGTTAATATTATATACTTTTAGGACCTAAATATATTTTTAAGTACTTAATATTCTTTTCATTAAATTAGGTACCTATTATTTGAAAATTTTAATTTAAGTTCCTTCCAAATTCTATTATCAAAGTGTTCATGAAGTTGTCATACGTATCATACAAGTTGAAAAAGAATAATTTATATTAAGTCTCTTTTGTTAATTGTATTGATATTACATAATATAAAATATATCCGGTGTTCGGTGTTGTAATAATATATATATATATATATATATATATATATATATATATATATATATATATATATATATATATAAAGTATCAAATCATAAATCTAAAAATACTTCAGTAACTTAAATAAAAATAAATAAAGAATATATTACAAAATACAGAATAATTAGGTAATTTATCAATTTGGATTAGTTTTATAAAAGAAGAAAGGTGTTTGTATTTTAATTTGTGCCAACACAAGCTGGTGTGACTCATTTGGTCAACACCTAATCTTATAAAATTTCTTAAAATATTTGCAATCTAATTTAAAACATATAATAGTTTTCATCAGTGTGATTTATATAATACTTAAAATGTAATAAAATTTACCTTATTTAAAAAGAATAAATACGCAAATTTAATAACTATTATAAAAACAAAATAAAAGACTTTTTTTAAACGTTAGATGAAATAAGTATCAAAAATAGTTTCTAATCTATAAAAATAACTTTTTTTATCAAACACACATAATTGAAACAAAAAAAATTATAATTAGTCAAAAATTATTAAAATATCTTGTTAAATAATACAAATAATTATAAAACTGCACCTGGTTTAATTTACTTCCATTTTTTGGTTCCTTCTCTCAGAATCTAGTACTTTTATCTCACTATAAATCTACTTATTTTATATATAAAAATTAAATTTTTCATTATTAATTTTATAATTTAATAATCTAAAATAATAATTTATTTTAATATTATATTATTAGAAAATAAAAACAATTATCTAAATCTTAAACATAAAGTAAATATATCTCTTTATCATCTATACAAGGAAAAAAGAAGAAGGTGAAATCAATTTCATATTATAATAAAAGACTAAATTTTTTATCTATCTTTTAAAAAATACTTACAAAATAATAATGTATTAATTTATTATATATATATATATATATTTAAATTATAACCGATAATATGTTTAATAATATGATGATACATATTTTAACCAAATCTCACATATAATAAAAGTTAAATAAATATTTAAAATATTATTTATTAAAATATCAAAACATCACAAACTTTGAATTGATTATATAATTACTATCGTTTACTTTATATTATATGATTTATTAAGAAGTATTATTTCATCAACTATAAAACAAAAAAATATTAACAAAATACGACCAATAAGAAATATCATCATGCTGAAATAAATTGTTTGTATTATTTATCTATATGTTAATTTAATTATGATATTAAGGTCTTTTCTTATTTTAAGATAACTTTTTTTTCAAAAACATCCATAAATATTTGTTTGACAAATCGAGTAAAGTGATATTTGACGTGTGCACGCAATAGTTAAACTATTTGTATTCATTCACTGGAAAAACCATTGTAATAATTATGAAGAAGACATTTAATTTCAAATGTTTTAGAAACATTTTTTGTATATATATATATATATATATATATATATATATATATATATATATATATATATATTCTACGTTTATGATAATAAATATGATTATAATAAAAAAATTAGTTTATCAATTAAAATAATTAATGTTGAGAGATAAAAGGCTCTTCAAAAATTTGAGTATAGCGTAAGTCAATAAAAACGATCGATCTTATTTAATTAAGTAATCGGTAAAACAAATATTTTAATTTAATATGATAATCTTAAATGAAATCGTTCAATTTTTAATTATTAATAAAGATAAATATAAAATTCAGTAAATACTATCACTAATTAGTAAGATGTAACTCAATATTAATAAAGATCAAAGATCAATATAAAAATATGTTCTATTATGTCTTCTCTTGAATTCTTATGTTTTTATTTTTTTATTATAAATTATCTGACTATCAAAAAAGAAAGAATAATAAATATAGGAGAGTATAAAGTTTTTTAACAGTCTCATTTAATTGCAATTATACTGTGTATTAGATTCGTTAGTTTTCCATAATTTTTAATCAATTACTACAACATTACACTAGTTAATTACAATATTACATTATAAATGCGATTCATTTTAAGTAACACACTTATTTATGTATGTTTCCAACACATATATGTTTTATATTATTAGTAACTTTGTAATCAAATCTTGGAATATACTATTATATATGTTTAAAAACTTTTATGTATTACAAATTTATATTTAAAAGACGTATTGGTAGGTTAAAAGAATAAAGTATATTTAAATTATCATTAACATCGATTTCTACATTAATAATATTTATTTACAATTTTTCCTATAATTATTTTAAAAAAATATTATTTTTAATTCTATTTTATTTTAAACTTGGTTGAATTTAGAAGCAAGACTTATGTTTCTAATATATTACGTTTATCTTATTGCCTCTTTTTCAAAATATATAATATTTAAAATTAGGTTATATAAATAAAAATAAATATCATTTTTATTATTTTAAATAAACTATTAATTTTATTAATATATTTATTATTTTAATATTTTGTCAATTTAAAATATAATGAAAAAAAGGAAATTAATACAAATTTATACTTTTTAAACATCGTATATTTACAACACAAGTAAAAAAATATGAATTATAGCACATATTTACTAATATTTTTTGTATAATTAATTTAAAAAAATATTTTATTTATAAATATATTAATTATTATTTTTATTAATTACGTATCATACTTTTCTTTATTAAATTATTACTAGTACTACAAAATTATCATTCAACGTCAGGTGTGGAAGGCATTCAACGTCGGTTCCAATGACGTCGTTGAATCAGGCGTCGTTGAATGTCAAAGGATTCTACGTCGGTTCAGAATACCCGACGTTGAAAGTGATATATATCTACGTCGGTTAACCAAATGTCCGTCGTAGAAATTAGTAAATTCTACGTCGGTTATTGAACTAACCGACGTTGAAAGTTATATATACAACGTCGGTTATTGCATTAACCGACGTTGTAACGAATATACTACGTCGTTTAATGCCATAACCGACGTTGTATATTCGTTACAACGTCGGTTAATGCAATAACCGACGTAGAATATCCCTTTTTTTTTTAAATGTTGGTCTGTTTTAGTGCCACCAACAGTACACGACCTGCTATAATCTCAGTCCAGACAGTATATTTATTTCAGCTAATCACTAATATATAAAATGATAGATATATATGTCAAAATCAGCCAAATTATGTACAAAATACACAAAAAATTATCAATCAATCCTATTCCTAACTACTTGTACAAATTTTTCTGCCCATTTGTTTCTAACCATGTCTATAGTATCCATAGGCAAAGGTTCTATATCTTTAAATTCCTGTAAGAAGTTCACAATAATAGAATGGTAAACCCTAAGCAATAAAAATAAAGGAATTGAATATAATAGCAAATGTCAACTTACCTCATTCCAACTATCCTGAATGCTACCAAAAATGATGAGTCACATCCAATACATTACATAGTAGCCGCACTCGTATCCTCCATTTTGTTTGTTACACTAAAAATGACTAAATATGTTAAAAATAACTATTAAATTTGAACATAAATTAATAGATAGTATAATATATATAAAGGCTACTTACTTTGATAAAATTCCAATTTGGAGTCTGTGTTTTTACTTGTGTGTTTTCCACCTAATGTACTACAAACCTTTAGAGCACTATATATTGAAAAGAAGGGGGTTAGAAATAGAATAATCAAGATGTTTAGACATAATATAAGAAATACTTACTCGTTTACAATATTTTTTAGCTCCATGTCAGGTTTCCTTCCCAATGAGCAGAACCAACACACAAGATTCTGCTTTGGACAAATAACTAATAGCTGCCAGTGGTTTCTGTATATACACATGATTAGAATCTATTAAAAAAACTTGTGTAAAACCAGAAGAGGATGGGATAACTTACGAATGATGGTATGCTCCAAGGTAAATATCTCTTTTAGAATCAGTGATCCAATTCTGCATGTAACTGAGAATTTGATCACGCTTATTCCCAGACTTTTGTATGGATTGAGGCTCGAAGAATCCATACACATGACCAATGCCCTACTCCACTATCATTTCGTGCAATATCCTAAAATATGCCAATTTAAGTGAACTTATAGCTTATATATTTACTAAAATGAAAAGAGTCATGAAAGATATGAACTTACAATGTCCAAAATTGTAAAACAGCTATATTTAGACATTGATTGCCCATCCCAATCTCCAGGGCATCAGTGTGGGAAATGTATAGGGGGATATTGCTAGAAGCCATCCCAAATAATGTACAATCCCATGGAACTTGGAATGACTGCATATACAATTGTGGGAAAAGATATAAGAGATCAAAAATTGGATTTGGAGAAGTCTCCACAACTGGTGTCTTCTCCTTAGATCCAGAAGGAGTGGTAATAGCTTTACCCAAGTCTTTTGGCCGCTGAACATCCTACATATTTTATAAAATATAATCATAAACAATAAATCAATTTATTTATGTGTTAGATGTATTATAACCATACATATACATACCTTTGCCATGATTGACCTAACTAAATGTCGGGGCCAAGTAATGATGGTCTGAAGGGCTTGGCCCACTGTCTGCACCTCTTCAGTGGGGATAGGGACACTAGCCTCAGCGTCAACCACCTTTTCAACCACTACTTTGACCAAGTTAGGATCCAAAGGCACATTGTGAATGGTTGAAGCCCCTTCATGAACTGATCCATGGGCCACTAGTCTTAGACCTTCATCTACCTCAACCCACAAGCCATATCGATCATCCTTTGTGGATTCGGGATGAATATATAGATGCCACCTCGGGTGTGACCTCGATAGTGGCTTCAGGCACAACCGCCCTTTGTGCTAACTCTTGGACCTACAAATACGAGTAAATTCCAATAAGGACTAAGATTTTAGAAACACAAGTCAAGTACCAATTTGTGGTTGAAAATGCACCTGATGGAGGACGAGTATCAGCAAATGAAGTACCCATGGAGGTCATACGTAGGAACTGCTCCTGCACACGTGCAGTGATGGTCTCCTCAAGTCGTGCGCCGATGGCGAGAGTCAACTCTTCCTCCAATTTTGCCCCGATGGCCGGTGTCAATTTCTCCGTGAGAGCCATCTCCAAGGCAGCAATATCTTCTTGGCTCGGGGATGTGGAGGTGCGGATATCCTGTGATGGTGGTCCAAAATACTGTCGGACACCCACACCTTGGCCAACAGCTCGAACACGACCTGGATGTTCCGGTCGTCCAATAGCAAGTGGTCAAGATATCCCGACGACCGAAGGGATGAATGTTCCCTGTGTACACTTGCTCCTCCAAGGCATCCTACATTATAAAAGTTAATTTTATTAATGAACATGTTACATATAACTAATTCAAAGTAAATTAACTTCTTTTACTTACAATCCGAGCAGCAATTTCTCGGGCTTCCTGCGATGTCATGTCACCAGAAGGCTTTGTACGAGCCCTCTTGCACTTCTGGTGACGTTTTGGAGGAGATGGTGGAGGAATCTGCTCTTCGCTTAAACCAGAAGAGGCTAACTCTGACTGTCGAAGTCTCATCTTCTCCTCCATCATCTTCTTTGTCAATAGGTCATACCCACCACGAGACAGAAGGTGGGGGGCGACATTCTTGCTCTGAATGTCTTTTGCTTTTTGTCTTCTTTCCTGCAACATAATTGAACACAATATTAGATACACAACTCATTATAAAATGTTCAAGTCAATTAAGCAATTAACATTACCTCCCACTCTGAACCAGTCCTACTATGTACAAACTTCTTCCAAGTGTCCTCATCTATGCCATATCTTTGGCAAGGAGTTAATCCCTTTCTAACTTTGTCCTCAGCATACACCCATTTAGTGGTCAATGTGGACTTGAACTGTCTCCACATTTTTGCTATGGTTGTCATTATCTTCCTCCTCACATCCTCAGAATTGACTATATCAAAGTGTTCCTACAGTAGCAAACAAGTTTTAGTTAACCAATTGATAATAATGTATAAACAACTAAATACACATACTTACAAGAAGATCTTGCCATAACAAGTTCTTCACAGTTTCCTCCACATGATCCCAACTAGGATGGAGAATAGATATATACACAACATAAACAACATAAGTATCAACAATATATTTGAAATGAAATTCACTTTCAAATAGAATAAATACCTTCTCTCTAGCTAGTGTACCCAAGTAGCTACTAAATTGGGTACTAAAGGGACCTGACACCTTCCCAGTCCTAGGATCAACAGACACAGATAACTTCTGGCCAGATATGTGTCTAACGGTCAAGCCTTTCAACCGTGTAGATTGTCGACTCCTCTTACTAGAAAATGTCTTTCCATATGCCTGAGGAGATGGTGGTGGAGATGGTGGAGATGGTGGAGGAGATGGTGGAGGACATGCCATTTACCTGTAATGAAAAAAACATACAATTATATCAATACACATGCAAAGTCTCCTCAATTACATGTTAAAAAAATAAATAAATAGAAACATAACTTAGATTGTATTAATATTTTCCCATATGCCTTCATCATGGTCAGTGCGAGTAGCATGAACAAAGTCCTCTTCCAATTGGGATATAGCAATAGGCAACCGTGGTGAATTTTGAATGTTAATAAAATCATCTAATTCTTCTCCATTCTCATTTGTGACATCAATCATTTTTCCTTTGAGGACAACTGACCACCTACCATTTGATGGATCAGTGACATAAAACACTTGTTTTGCCTGGTATGCCATTATGAAGGGTTCTTCCTTATGACCAATCTTGTTTATATCAATCAAAGTAAATTCCATTTGGTCTCTTTGGACACCAGTATTGCTATCAACCCATTTACATTTAAATAAAGACACTTTGAATTTAGTATAGTCGACCTCCCAAATCTCCTCAATGACTCCAAAGTAACTAATTGATGCCATGATGGGGTTTTTGTCCTTTGCACTAGAAAAGTGCATAGATGTTGGCTCAATCGATACTCCACTATTCTGGACCGTACTTTTGTCATCTTGTGCCTTCGTATAGAATGAGTATTTGTTAATGTCATACCCTTGCCAAGTTATAACATTATATCTAGGACCATGTGCTAGCCATTTCAGTGTATCAGAGGCATTGTCACTTGAAAATATTTTGTTTTGAAACCAATTGATAAAGTTGTTGTTATGCTCTTTCATCAACCACCTTTCACCCATTTTGGGGTTTAGGTCCTTTAACATGGCTTTATGCGCATCTATGTAAGGAATAACCTCTTTTGTATTGTTCAAAATATACAAGTGGGCGGTGCTCAACTCTACATGATCTTTTGTTTGAATTCTAATACCACGAGTTCCCTTACCATTTAGCCTATCATCATGACGATTTCTAGGTACACCTACAGGTATGACTCTTGCCAAGTAATCTGTACAAAATTCTATGGCTTCTTCTGCAATATACCGCTCAACAATTGAAGCTTCAGGTCTGTATGGATTTTTAGAATACCCTTTGAAGATCTTCATGTATCGCTCAATTGGGTACATCCACCTCAAATAAACCGGCCCACAAATTCGTATCTCCCTCACAACATGAACTATTAAGTGAATCATTATATCAAAGAATGATGGAGGAAAATACATCTCCAATTGACATAGCACAACCGTAGCCTCATTTTCCAACTCATCTAGTGATTTTTCATCGATAACCTTGGCACAAATAGAATTGAAGAAAAAACATAGTCGCATAATGACATGTCTAACATTCTTAGGCAATATGTTACGTATAGCCACGGGTAACAACTATTGCATCAAAACATGACAATCATGGGACTTTAATCCAATTAACTTCAGATCTTTCATGGATACAAGACTCTTAATATTTGAAGAGTATCCTTGTGACACTTTAATACTTTCAAGACAATGACATAAACTACGTTTCTCCTTCTTTGACAAGGTGTGACATGCTGGTGGTAGATATGTTCTATTGCCTTCAGGCCTTGGATGTAATTCAGGACGTATTCCCATCTCACAAAGGTATTGACGTGCTTTGATCCCATCCTTTGACTTTCCTTGAATGTTTAAGAATGTGCCAATGAGACTATCACGTACATTCTTCTCCACATGCATAACATCAATACAATGTCGTACTTCTGAATGGCTCCAATATGGAAGATCAAAGAAAATTGATCTCTTCTTCCACATGTTCTTGTTAGAAGACCTTTTTTGGGTCTTTCCAAATGTAATGCTTATGTTCTTCACTCGATCGTAAACTTGTAAACCGGTCAATGGTTCTCCGGCAATTTCATCCTCGTGTATGCCATTAAAAGCTTTCTTCGGCCTACGGTATGGATGGTCATGCGGGAGAAATTTTCTCGTGCTCGTTATAAACCTGTCTTCTTTCCATGTTTCAATTGTAGATAACTGGTCTCTTCTTCACAAATAGGACAAGCATAATGCCCCTTCACACTATACCCACTCAAGTTTCCATAGGCAGGGAAGTCATTAATGGTACAAAATAACATTGCATGCAACTTGAACTTCTGCTGCTGATACCCATCAAATGCATCTACTCCTTCCTCCCATAATAATGTTAAGTCTTCTATCAAAGGACTCAAATACACATCTATGTCATTTCCTGGCTGTCTTGGACCTGAAATCATCATACACAACATGACATATTTGCGCTTCATGCATAACCATGGTGGAAGATTGTAAATCATCAATAAAACGGGTCATGAATTATGGTTACTACTTAAATTTCCAAAAGGATTCATCTCATCTGTTGCTAATCCAAGTCTAAGGTTTTTTGCATCACTACCAAAACTTGGAAATAGACGGTCAAAATTCTTCCATTGGGGAGAGTCAGATGGATGTCGCATTTGCCCATCACATGTTTTTCTCTTTGAATGCCAAATTAAATTTTCAGCATCTTCGTGAGCGTACAACCGCCTAAATCTTGGAATTATTGGAAGATACCATAAAACTTTTGCAGGAGGACGTTTGACAATCATCACCATCCTTCGCTTTGTAACGTGATACACCACATGTTGGACATTGGTCTAAAGATGAGAATTCTTTCCTGTATAACACACAATCATTAGGGCAAGCATGTATCTTCCTATATTCTAAACCCATCGGACAAAGTATCTTCTTCGCTTCATACATACGGTCCGACAAGGTGTTATTGTCTGGGAGCATCTCCTTCAAAAGTTGGAGTAATTCATTAAAATTTGTATCACTCCAACCAATTTTTGCTTTTAGATTGACCAATCTTAACACAGATGACAACCGTGTGAAAGTTGTACATCCAGGATACAAAGGTGTCTCTGAATCGGTCCTCAATGTATCATATATAGATGCATGTGCTTCAAGAAAGCTCTCTTGACCCACATCACAAACCATGTCCTCTATTCGATCTTCGCAGGTTACATCATCCTCAATAGTTTGTGATACTGTTGGAATATCAACCACTTCACCGTGCCATGTCCATATGGTGTAATTCTTCATCATCCCATCGCAAATAAGATGTTCTCGCGTTGTGTCCATCTCTTGTACTCTGCCATTTACACAATTAACGCATGGGCAATAGATTTTTCCATTCATTTTGGGAGCATTTTTTTCGGCAAATTTCAAAAAGGAGTCAACTTCATTCTCATACTCTTCTGACATGCGACTTGCATTGACCCAAGTTCGATCCATCTAACTACACAAAAGGGCTTGCCTAGATATTCAAGGTTTATTAGAAAAGGTTTAGCAAAACAATACAAAAAAAAACGTCTACATCTGATTTCCCACGTAAAGAATGGGAAAATAAAACGTGTACATCTACATTAGTATATACCAGTTCGAAACCGAAAACAAACTTCCAAAAGCCTGAAGGAACCTAGATCAAATCAAACCATACAAAATCATCCATCATTTTTCCAATGTTCATATGCAGGAAATGCTCTAAATAATTTATATTTATGTTAAATGCATGCTGTAAATCATCTATACAACTTAATCAGCTTAATCTAACCTGATGAGAAGGGGTTTCCTTAGGGAAACGAGGGGTACCACACACACGGCAACAACGGCGGTGCAAAGCCGTGTAAGAGCGCGACGAGGGGGCGGCGTTACCACGTCAAACAACGAACGACGAAGAAGGAGAGAACTGAGGTAGCAGCGCACGTAGGGATGGCAATTAAACCCGTACCCGTGGGGATCGACCCGTCCCCGCCCCGAGTTTGACGGGGAAAACCCGAGTTGACCGGGGGCGGGGTCGGGTTCGGGTTTTCCCCGCTTTAAAAGTCGGGGACTGGGCGGGATGGGTAATGCAATCCCCACCCCGACCCCGCCCCGTCCCGCCCGACTTTATATTTAAATTTAAATTTTAAAATATTAATATTTTAAAAGTATTTCATTTTCTTTTTCTATTACATATAAGGTTATTTTTTTATATTTCACCAATTTTTATTTTTCTTCTACCCACTTTTTAATTTTTTTTATCTTTTTCAATCTTTTATATCAATTAATTTATTATATTATTCTCTCCCTTATCTTTCAGTTTTTCACATTTTCTTAGTCTCTCCCATCAATTTGTTTTTGTTTTTCAATTTTTTCAACCAATTTGATGAACACAAAGATAATCTTTTTTTCTTTATCTTTTTCTAAATATTTTACATCAATCTTAGTAGTAACTAATATTAGTTTATTTATAATTTATATTTAGTATGTCATATTTTTTTATCTTATTATGCTTATTTATCATATATCAAATTTTATCTTAATAAAATAATTGCATTTTAAAGAATTAAAAGAAATTAATAATTTAAACTTTTATTACTTCAAACTAATTAAATAAGAATTAACTTATTAAATATTTTCTTATAAACTATATATAGACAACTTAAAAATGAATTAACTTATATGTATAATTAAATATTTGAATACAATATTATAATAACAATGTTATAAATATTCAAATATTTGAATACAGTGTTATAATAATAATAATAATAATGTTATAAATATTAGATATATATATATATATATATATATATATAAATAAAAAATAATTAAATATTTCTTTTACATATATATTTTAACATAAATATAATAAATTAAAATGTATATTTAATTAATAATAACTATAAATTATAAATATTTATTTATATATAAAAATACATAATAAAATTATTTATTATAAATATAATTATCTTTTTAAAAATAATATAAATCGGGGCGGGGCGGGGCGGGAACCCGAAACCCAGCGGGGACGGGGATGGGGACTTAATTCCTAACCCCGGCGGGGATCGGGGGCGGGGACGGGGATGGTTAAAAAAGTCGGGGGCAGGGACAGGGGAGGCAAAACCCGCCCCCGCCCCGCCCCGTTGCCATGCCTAAGCGCACGACATTGAGGACTGAGGTAGCAGAGGAACTGAGACCAGAGCACGAAGAAGAAGCAGAAGAACAACTGCGCGCTCTGGAGGCTAGGTATGTTAGGACATTCGACGTCGGTTATTAAAAAACCCGACGTGGATAATGCTTTCGACGTCGGGTAAATCATGGAACCGACGTTGATTTTGGGATTTCAACGTCAGTTATACATAACCGACGTTAAATTTAAACATTTAACGTCGTCTGTTATCTAACCGACGTTATTTGTCCATTACTACGTCGGTTTTGTTATAACCGACGTTAAATATTGTTTCTTAATTACAAGTTTGCCACCGCGTCTTGTACAACGTCGGTCTTCATAAAAACCGACGTTAGATGCTCGTCGTAGTAAGTATTTTCTCGTAGTAGATAGTTTTTAAATACATAAATTAGAATACAATTTTTTTTTAAATTATTACACTTTTGTTTGAAAAATAAATAAAAAAAGTAGTTAGAAAAAAACCATCTTTATATATAATTATAAATTGTAGATAATAATAAATAATAATAATATTAATATTAATAAAAGGAACTGGTTCGTATAAATATTTCTCTCCTCTTTTATATTTTTATATTGTAATTATTTTTAAAAAATAATTTTCATCTATAATTATTTTTAAAATTTTTAAAATTGGTATGTATAATAATTAGGTGGACAAATTTTTGCTTTTTGTTTTTATTTTGATATAATATAATTTTTTTAAAATAAATTTTATTTATAATTTTCTTAACGTTGTTTTTTTTAATATGAATACATATTTTTTTTATAATTCAATAATAATAATAATAATATAAGTAAATAAATAAATAAAATAATATGCACATCTTCACTTTCTATGACTTTTGAATATTCTTCTAGTTTAATGAGTGGAAGTAGGATGTTAAATTGAGTTGAATTTTGTGAATCAATTTTTTAATTTGTCAAAAGATAGGTTTGAGTTGGGTGCCGATGTGTCATTCAACTTTTTTATTTTCATAATTTGTATTATTTGGGCATCTAATGTAGATAGAGTTGACTTTTTTTTTTTTCTTTTTTCCTTTTTTTACTTTTACTTTTCAAACAATTATTATGAATTTCATATTACCTTATATATACACTTGAGCACAAGTTTATTTATTTTATATTGACTTTGTTTGATAAATTTGATCTATATAAATTACAATTCTGTTATGTCAACTTAGGCTGAGTTTGGTTACACAAACTATTGACTAATCTCAACTTATTACTAAATATATTAAAGTATTTTTTTTTAATGTATGTTTTTAATCTTTGTAAAATTAATGAATTTTGATTTTGATTTTAATTTTAATTTTAATATTAATGGCCCTCGTTGATAGTTTATATTATGAATGAAAAATAAAATATTTATTTCAAATAACACTCACTATATATGTCATATACAATGTCAAACAATGATATATCCATACAAAATTCTACGTCCAAAATTTATAAGCATTAACAAAAATACATTTATGTTAAACACTTTTTTTTATTGTAGAATATTAGAACTAAGAGTAATTATTTTTTATAGTTAGAACCTTTAAAAAAAAATTTGTCCCCGTTTTTAACCTAATTTCCCCAATTTCTTTTTTGTTCACTTTCTATTGGGTTATTAACCCTTTTCAACCGTACAAAACCAAGTGGAGTCCATCAAATTAAATCATTTAAGTGATGACTATTTTGGTAACACTATTCATAATTTAAAATATATATTTTTTAATAATTATAACTTATATTATCTTATATAAAACATGAATAAATATCTCATAAATAAAATTAAACATATTAAGTTATTAAAAGATAAAATAATTTTAAAAAAGTCTACAACATGCTTATATTTACTAATAACTTTAAGTATATTTTTAATTATACGAGATTATTTTCTATACAATAATTTTTAAAATATATACAAATTAAAAAAATGAATATCTTTACCTAAATATATATTTTTTAAATATCATCAATATATTTTGACACATAAAAAAACTATTTAAAAAATAAAAATTTATATAAGCAATTCGTAAATCATTAATTGCACAATAAAGTCTAAGCATGCTTGAGACAGAGAAAGATATATATATATATATATATATATATATATATATATATATATATATATATATATATATATATATATATAAACTAAAATAAATTTTAAATTTAGGAAACTGAATTTAAAGGTATTCCAAATCTAAGAAAATATAAGAAACCAAAACAGGTGCTGACCTACCATAAGAAACCAAAATCACCCTCCACTTCGTAAAAAGAAAAAATAAAAGAAAAAAATGAGAATAAAAAATGTTTGATGAAAAAATAGAAAAAGTAAAGTAAAAATAAAAAATATTTAATGATAAAAATGAAAGCAAAAATCATTTTATAACATGATTATGGTAACAGAATAATAATAGATTGAGAATGTAACAAACAAATCACTAATAATATCTTATTTTGATGCAATTAATTTATCTTAGAATATTTTAAAACAAGGAATTTCCAAATTCCAAGTCTTTTATTTATGCACACGGAACTATCATAACTGCGAAATTCCAATCCTACCCTTCCCGCCCAGGAACGCAACACGTAAAACCGCGGTACTCGAAGGGCATAAAAACAGCCTCAAAATTACCGAAAGCGACACGACACTCTGCGGCCTTTTAAATTCCCAATGCCGAGTATTGTCATCTCTGAACATATCTCAACCCTTGTCCCTTTTCGTCATCACGCTCACTTTCTCTCTCCTCCCCACTCTCTCTCTAGATTTCTTTTCCTCTCTCTTCCATTACAGCAATCGTATTTCTGTCTCTGCCACTGCGAAAGTGACGCTACTAAATAAATATAAACAAATAAAAATGAAACACACAAACAATAAACAGCCCATAAACCCAGCGACGAGGTTTTCTAAGGGAAGAAAAAGAAACCAAGACAGAAGAAGAAAACAAGGGAATCAATCACACAACACAATAACAAGAGCCAGTCTTTGAAGAGATTGGACCAAAGGGTTTAGTGGGCCATTTTCAGTTTTTTTCTACCATTCGTTCATTTTTCTTGTTCAGGTTAGCTGAGGAAACTTCATAAGAAACTTCATTATGGAATTAAACTTTTTTTTATCGGTTGTTTTTTGTTTATTCGCTATTGGTTGCTTCCGTTTCCGTTTCCGTTTCCTCTCTTTATATCGACGAGAAGACAGAAACTTAATAAAAAACATAAACTTTTGGTGCTACCCGTTCGAAGGTAAAATGTAAAGTCGGTGTTTATACTATCTTTTTAACGCGTTTTTTTGTTGCAAACACGTTTTGGTGACCATTTTTTGACTTTACCAGTTTATATTAACTCGGTTGTATGTCTTCACTTTTTTTTGGCCTTTCGGGTGTTTTTATTCTCAACTTTTTTTTAGTGTTTTTGAGGAAATGAATATAAACTAGTTTTCTTATTTTTTGGTGGGTTTTCCTTACGAAGGGTGTTTGGTTTTGCAGGTGTTTGAAGTTAGCGCTTTGAGAAACGATATAGTTTAGCATCATATATTTGAGTTGTTCTGTTCTGTCTCTGTTTTCGTGAGATTTACGTTCCACTATGAGGAGAAGTTAACACACTAGTTCTCTCCTTGTTTATCGGAAGATTTTTTAAGGTACAGTGAAATGAAATCCCTTGGCTTGTCAAATTAATGGTTAAGCCGTTAATGTTTGGTTTTGTTGGATTTTTTTCTTAATTTTATCATTTTACTTTAATCCTTCTGGATTTTGATTTGCTTAGTGTTTTAGCTGGGTATAACATCCGTCAATAATAAAAGGGACTTGTGGTTGTAGGCTTGTAGCCATTAGTGGGAAACATAAAAGTTGTGATTTTGATTGCCAGAAGAGAACCATAAAGATGCTTTGATTTGGCGCTTTTGTTTGATGTTTATAGCTGTTGATGTCATGGTTAATGCTAGGTCTCTAGCAGCTATAACGAATTTTGTTTGTTGTGGACTGCTGGACGAGGTTGGTATTTTTTGGATGAAATAAGGAACTGGGTTAATGTTTTTGAGGCCCCATGGTCTAGTGTTGTGCTCTCTTAAGGTAACATGTACTGTGTCTGGTGGATTTTGAAAGCACTAAAGAATCTAATATTGTATAGTTTTGACTTTTTAATACCAGTCATGTGAATGTCTGTGTAGTGGATGTTGAAATGACAAGTGGGGGTAAGGAGTCAATGGGTGTGAAAAAGTGATGGTTGTTCTTGTATAGTGTTTTTTACCTTTCAGATATACAGTTTTCATACTGTGATTTTAGTCACGAGGAAGAGTAAGGGTGTGTTGTTTTACCGTTGAACACCAATGCCAAGTGAGTGATTTCAACGTTCCTTGAGGCTTGGACCAGAAAACCAAACACATTATAATGTTTAGAAGATGTATGAGGCTTTGAAGTACAGTCATTTCATTAGTGTCTGTATTTCTTTTGAATTAATTGCTGTTGTTTTATTGAATATGATGTTTATGAACTACAGCTGGGGTAGATTCTTAATTGCATTTGAGAAAGGCTAGAGGGTCATTCTAGGAACAGTGAGAGGTGGGGATAGGTATCTCTTTTACCATATAGTGATTGGATGATGCCTCATGGGGTTGATACGTTTTTCTCATTGTCATCATAGTGAATTCAAAAGTTCCATGTCAGATATTCACTTTGATAATGTGTCCTATATTGCAGACACTACCGAGTTACTGCTAGGCCTGATCTTGTACATGTTGAATGTGAAGAATTCAGGGAATCCTATGGGGGTTATGAATCGGATGAGTATATATATGTATATCAAAAGGAACAAAATTAATTGTCAGTATTATAATGGTTACTGAAATACTCATAATTAAAATATCATTTAGCAGCATGAAATGATTGTCCAACAAAGGTAGATCACTGGAATTTACTTTTTGATTTAACTATTCATCTGAGGTTATGCATATTTCTTGACCGAGATTTCCTTTGTAAACATGGGAGGTGAATAGGAATAGTGTTGATTATGGCTGCAATCATTTTTAATTTCATAATCAATCAATACTGAAAATAGGCAAACTATTAATCTAACCACTTTATACATAAGTTCTGACTAATTTGACTGATGGGCCAATTCTATTATGCCCTTTGAACCGAAATTAGTGGAAACTAAACAAGGCTGGATATACTTACAAAATAACAATAATATATGCAGAAAGAAATAAGGGCCATGTATCTTTGGCTGAGTTGGTGATAAATTTTGGCTTGAAGCTTTCTTTTTTCTTTTATAAAAAAAAAAAAAATAATGTACACTTTCTTAAGTCGGTTGAATTACTGAATTATCTTTTCTTCTTTTGCTGGACATTTAAAACCATGGTTTCATTTATATTCACGTTGCTAATTGCCACCTTGGACATGATGCCTAGTGTTACGTGAATATACTATAACTAAATTTTAATGCATCTTTTGATCATGTCCTTCATTCTTTATTCTTTAGGGTCCTTGTCTTCTAAAAATGCTTGGTTATAAGTCTTTTTGCCGTCTTTGAAAGTTGCCAAGCATTAAACTTTTATAGATGAAGAACAAAAAGAAAAGTTCCAGCCTCCATTAAAGGCCTCGATCTAAGCATTAAAGCATAATGCTTTTTTCTTTTTCTAAACATATTCATCATGACCACCATTGTTATGACTTTATTGCCCTTGTTGTCTTTTTAAACACTTCTCTATTTTCACCCTCATTTGCAATTTTGTAATGTTTCTGCAGATGGAATCTGTTAAGCCATCAGCAGTGGCGTCAAGCAAGAGCAAGTTGGCTCGCACTTTTGCCAAAGTTCTTCACGTTAGAGCAGTGACCGGAATTGCACCAGTTGATGGACTGAAAGTGGATGCAGATCTCAACAATGAAGCAAATATGTGTAAGAGAACTATAAACAAAGAAGATGAAGAACTTCAGAACATAAAGGCCACAGAAGCTTTGCTTGCAAATACTTTTGCTAGCATATCAACTGTGAAAGCTTCATATGCTCAGCTACAGCATGCTCAGTCTCCCTATGACCCTGATGTAATTCAAGCTGCTGATCAATTGATAGTCTCAGAGTTTAAGACTTTGTCTGAGCTAAAGCAATGTTTCTTTAAAAAGCAATTTGATCCTTCACCAGATAGAGCAATTCTTGAAGCTAAATTGAAGGAACTAGAGAGTGTCAACAAAACATTTGAGATCACAGGAGAGAAGTTAGAAGCACAGGCTCGGCTGAAGGAATCCGAGATTTTATTTCTCCGAGAAAAGCTAGCGGAAGCTAACATGCAGAACAGAACAATTGAGAAGAGGTTAAATCAAAGTGGATCATTATCGGTTCTTGACAATCTCCACATGTCGGGATTAAGTCCTAGCCATTTTGTTACTGTTCTTCGCCACACGGTTAGGTCCATTCGGAACTTTGTGAAATTGTTAGTGAATGAGATGAGATCTGCATGTTGGGATATTGATGCTTCAGTCAATGCCATTACTGAGCAAAATGTGGCTTACTGGAAAGAAGATCACAGGTGTTTTGCAATTGAGTCCTTTGTGTGTAGGGAGATGTTTGATTCTTTCAACTTCCCTAACTTCTCCCTACCCAATGAGTCTCTACCAGATAGGAGCAAGAGGCAACTGTTCTTTGGGAGGTTCAATGAGCTAAAATCTGTGAAAGCAAAGGACTTTCTGGCAGGGAAGCCAAGGTCACCATTTGCAAAATTTTGCAGGGTCAAGTTCCTGAGACTTGTTCATCCCAAGATGGAGGCATCATTCTTTGGCAACCTGAATCAGAGGAACCTGCTGAATGCTGGAGAGTTTCCTGACACCAACTTCTTCACCTCATTTGCCGAGATGGCCAAGAGGGTCTGGCTCCTACATTGCTTGGCCTTTTCCTTTGAGCCTCAAGCTTCAATCTTTCAAGTGGGGAAGGGGTGTAGATTCTCTGATGTCTACATGGAGAGTGTGAATGAAAATGATGAAGAAATGGCAGTGGAATCTGAGCCACAAGTTGCTTTCACTGTAGTTCCAGGGTTTAGGATTGGTAAAACTGTAATACAGTGCCAAGTCTACCTCTCACAGCACCAAGGCAAAGTAAAAAAATCATCATCCACAAAGCAAAACAGGTAGTAGCAATAGTATTAGTAGCAACAAGTGGTGTTTTGATCAGTGGTTGACCCCACCATGCAATAGGTTGTTGAAGTGGAAACCAATGTTCTGAGTTGAAGTTTTGGGAGGGACATGGCCTGTGTAGTGCATGGCTGTGGTTGTGGGGACTCCCCCCTCTGCCATGGTTCAATGGGGGCATCTTCTTGTCCATTTGTATTTTGGCCAGTTTGAGAAGGAAGCGCGTGAACCGTTGCATTGGGAAGTGTCCTTTTGTTCAGAATGGTTTTCTTTTACTATGCAGTTTATTAATTAATCAAATGCTTGCCCCCAAGTTTTGTTGATATTAGGCCGGTGGCAGGGATGGTCTAGCTGGAATCCATCTTTACTAGACATTGCATATGTTATGTACATAATAATGTTGCTTCTAATCTTATTGTCCTCTCTATAACTTCTTATTTTTCTTCTCTTTATTTTTATTTTTTTTGCTGTTGTCATTAACATGATCTTTATACACTGTTTTAAGAGTAAAATTATACTGGTGGAAATGATGGATTATTTTATACCAAGTGCAGTATTGGCAGTAGCTAATCTTGGTCGACAGAAAGAAATAATGATGTTATGGATTTGTGAGCTATTTTTATGATTCACTCAAACAGCACAATTTCCAATTAAGTAAAAAATTTTAAAACAAGTGGAACATGTTTTTAGAAAGAAATATTGTTTTGTTCTTATTTTTCATTGCCTTGGATGCCTTTAAAGGGACACAAAATAGTCATTATTCCCTCATTAAGAGTATTCAAATTTAATCTTTTACATAGTTCACAAGGACATTCATAAGATTTTCAGAGGATTTTATAAACTCGTTAAGTTTTTATATTTAATTTTTAAAATAAGTAATTAATTATCTTTCGATATTATTTTAGCTTTAAATATTGGGGTGATGAATGAATTGAAAGCCTGTTATTATGTTGGGTCCCACATCATACCAACTTTATTCAATTAGGTCGGTCATAGGTGCATGTAAAGACAACATTTGTAAAACCTTAATTATACTTTTATTTATTTATTCTTCATGTTAATTAAATTAATTTTTCTTTTAAAGTTTGATCTAATAAAATATATTATTTAAATAATAACTTTGCAATATTTTATCTTTTATAGTTTACTAAATTCTATATATGTATTGTTTTATACAAAACAATAAAATGTCATATTTTTATTACATTTGTGTTAAATATTAATAAGATAAAAACATCAAAATCATACTTTTATATATAAACCTAACAAAATGATTAGACTTATTTAAAAATGTTTTAATGTCTCGTGAAGAAGGGTTGGGATTCATGCTAGATTTGCATAGAACCCTACAAATAAAATAAAGAATATTTAAAAAAGGGTTTCGTGTCTAATAAAACAAGGTTGTGATTCATGGAAAGTGTATAATTACATTACCTCCAACCATTATCAATATTTAATAAAGAAAGTAATGAAGTAGGTTGGTGTGTGTTGTTGGGATGGTATATGTGGAAAGTTTTGTGTGATATGAGTGGCGTTTTCAAATTATTTTGATAAAGATGGGATCTTTTTAAGAAAAACTACTGTGGGTCAATTTTTGTGTTTCGTACTCGGTCACGTTTAGGCCATGTGGAAAGTTTAGATCGAATTAACTTAGAGAAAAATAGTGAGGGTAGGTGTTTTCCTTTAAAAGTCATGGGTACGAACCAACATCATTGTGATAGAGTGGGGACTCTGACTAAAAGATTCAATTTTTATTTTATGTGGCTGTGAAAACAGTGACATGATTAATGTAGGCCAAGGTATGTCACTCGATGACATAACTTCAACACTTAAATATCACACTTGGTAAAAATGAAAAAAGAAAAAATTGGTTTTGCAACTTTTTGAGCTTATAAATCTTATTTATATTAAGAGTAATTTATATTTTTCATGTGTTTATTAATAATTTGTGAGTTAGTTAATATGTGGTTAGAAGCTTATTGCTTAGGATAAATATTAAAATAAAAAATATTATGCATTTAATGTAATGTGACAAGAGGAAATTTATGACACAGTGACATAGTGAATGTAGGACTATGTAACTCACTATAAAGCACTGTTCTTCAACTATATAATTGAATTCAAGAAAAAAAATGAAAAATAATGCTATTAGACTAGAGGGATTTAAATTACTAAACAAAATATTTTTTAATATAATACGTTTTAAAAGTTATTAGTAACATTTTTTGTAATTATTGGATAAATTTATGTGAATCAATTTATATTTAAGGAGATATATAATTTAAAAAAAATAATTGTGCGGATTTTTTTTAATGAGTATTTCGATGTATTTATTATTATTAATTTGTGGATAACTTAAAGCACACGTTAACAAAGTTGCATGGTGTAAGACGTGGAATAATTGAGGAGGGGAGAATTGATTCAATATAGTATTAATGCCTTCAAGAAATATGATATATGCCTTCTTCCCCAAAACAATTTTATAAGTTTGAGGACCATAATAATAGTAAAAGAAACGAAAAACAGGCCTATGGTTATTATTTGTTTGATATACAAACAATTGATTTGATTGTTTGTTGCTGCATTATCATTTTTGTCGATGAAGAATCTTCTTCTTCCTCACTGAGATTTTGAGTGAAGTCTAACATTGGTTACAAATAAAAAACTTGGAAAAAATAAAAAAAGGAAGTACTTATAAATAAGAAAAATTTCTAATATATGAAAATAGTCTCACGTTCTCTTGTATTATTAAGTCGTTTCCATCTAGAAAATATCTAATTCAACTCTTTTCATGTTATACTGCTTCACTTCAATTTAATTTTCTCTACTTTTCATTTCACACGCAGAAACACTAAATCATACTCTGCGTATATAACACGGCAATACAATTATTCTAAAAAAATAATACAATATAATATGTATAAAAAATATTAAATATATAAGTACAATTCTGTACATCTAAATTAAAATTTTCTTATATTACACAAATTTATGCCTTTACTGGATTTAGTTTAAGTTTTACAAGAGTACATTTTATTTGATTATTATTGTTAATATCTTATCTCCACGACTAATTAGATCGCCTACTTAACTATCGGATTTAACCATCTTTTTATTTTATTTTATTTTGGGATAAATATATTTTGGTTTTAATCTAATTTTTGAAAACATATGATTTTATTCATTTTATAGTTAAAGTTTAATATTTAATGATATTTATAATGACAAAATCCAAAAAGTTCATGATCTTATTTATTTTTTATATTTAAACTTAATATTTAATAAATAATTTTTTACTGTCACAAGTTTTAAAAGAACTATTTTTGTTTAATTTAAGAATTATTTCATCAATTTTTAAATACAAAGATCAAAATCAATTATTATAAAAAATATAAAAACAAAAACCTTATTTAACTCTTTAATGTTTGTAATCAATTGTGTAACTTGATATAGATTAATAAAAAAGCTGTGACTAAATTTAATTGAACGTGTATCTTGATTTTGCTCCATATAAAATTATTTTCATTAAAATTAGTTCTAAAATATAAAAAGTACTCAATTATTCTAGTGGAACAGTTGAGTTTAAAATAAAAAAACAAAAAAAAAATTATAAGATAGTTTGTATTGATTAAGGATCATTTCCGTAAAAATTTTCTTTTCAAAGGAACATGACATTTTAACATGAAATATTATTTTTAGTTTTCATACAAAATATAGAAAGTTTAACAAAAAAAAAAACAAAATGTATGTAAATAACAGGAAGTCTAGACTTCTATACCAAAATTTTCAAACTATTAAGAGACCCAAATGGTTACCCCAAATCAAAAAATGACTGAGATTTAATTAAAAATGATCAAATAATTAAAAACATCAAAAAATAATTTAACTATGATATAATTATATAAATCTTGTCATTTGGTCCCTCACCTTCCACATATCACAATGAATTCTTCTTAGCATACTAACCATGATTTAGTCGAATAAATTAGTCCAATATTCATTACATCCACAACAAATGCATTAAATCAAATGATATACATTCAAAATGAGAAAAAAAAAAAAAAAAACAGATTAAAGTTTCTGTTTGACAACAAAGAACTCCCCCAGCCTTGAGATCAGTCGCTTCTGACAGCAAGAAGTAGTTAATTTGTCTATCTATCTTGTAACACATGAAACACAAACATTTTATCCTCATTCTTCATTTTTTTCTATAAGTTACACAAAAAAACTCCAACTTTTGATGAAATGGTTGATATTTTTCTTCTATAGTCCCTCAACCTTTAAGTAAGTTTGGTTTAGAGGAAAAATATACTAGTGAAATAAAATGGTGAATAAAAATAAATAAGAGATGAATAAAATGAATAAGAGTAAAAAAATAACAATCAATCTATCACTGTTTTAGGAATTAAAATTAAAATATAAGTACACTTAAAACTGTTCCTAGAGTCCATGTATTTCATCCTTTAAAACACATCCTATTTGCCATATTTTCTAAAATTTTAATTGGAAAAAGAACCATCAATTGAAAGCAAACTGAACTATCATTGTGTTGGCTCAAAACCAATTTTGTGAAATAGTTATTGTCATTTACCATGTTAAAACACTATTAATAGTTAGACTACTGACTTATTGATTGACCTGGTCCATATTAACAAAAAAGAACTTTTTTCAGTTCATGTTATAACTCAAATTTTAGAAGAAATTATTTGTTCTTTTTATAATCTATTTTAACATTTTTAAACAACTTTATATTTAATTTCCTTTTTTACTGTTATTAAATATTATGAGTATTTGTGTTATATATATAAATGAAAAGTAAAAAGAGAATTTTGAAAAACTCATTAATAATGAAGGTTAATTTTGTATATTGGTAACATTCTTTTAAAAATTCAACTAACATTATTTAGTTATATTGATCTGTATACTATTAGAAATGTCTTAGATTAAGGACTAGAGCGAGTATTAAAGATATGTCTAACATAATTTGATAAATTTAACCTAAATTAATTTTTTTATCATAATAAAGTATTAATATATGAAATACCAGATAAAGTTCAAGACAATATGATTCTATAGTTCAAATTTAAAAAACCATAAGATAAAAGTAACTCGAATCCAAAATAAAGGTCTTAATAACAAGACAATCCACCAATAAAAAGTAAATAACGCAACTCCTTACACAAGTTGAAAAGATATATACAATAAATATTAAAAATATCAGCGTAGACCGGGTTAATCAAGATTTTCAACTGAGTCAATCTGGTTCAAGTCAAATACATATGTAGTCCAATTATCAACAAGGCCCGATTTATCCACCGAGTCCCAATTGGTTCAGGTTTTATAACTACGCACAAAACAAGAAACAGACTTAGCTTCCTTAATAAATGTGGTAAATATTGAGTTCTTATCAGTTCTCCAGGGAATACCTTGGTCCAAGTAGTTTACAACTTCTAAAATATTGAATTACATAAGCATATTAATGCTTACCCTAGAAAGAACAATAACCCTTTCTTTACAAGTGATCTGGCCTAAACTTTGTTGATATCTCTTAAGCATTTCAACATATAAAGCCCAGTCTTGTATAACTAAGCAGATAAGAATTTCCATAACTGAAGCATATGGAGTCCTTCATTTGTTCCCTTTGAACCTTATTTTTGGGGCATTACTTAAAGTAGATCTCATATCACGTTTCACACTCTAGATGGCAAAATTGTGAACAATTTTCATCATACTTCAAAAAGCAGTTTGCTTAATTTGCCCTACTCGTATAACTTCTATAGTCTGTTGTATATTGAACTTAAATTATTAGTCAGCTAGATTTAGTTCTTTTGTTACTTGTTAGTTACAAGCTATTTTCTGTATATAAGAAGCAACACTCGTGTAATAATCCATTCTTCAGATATAACTAACTTCTCTTAAATTCTATAACTCTCCTCTACTTTACTCTGAAAAACCCTTTGCAACAATTGGTTTCAGAGCTTGAGTGGAAGGGGAAGATGACAATGGCAATAGCAAAGATGAACATGGATAAGTTTATAAGGGCTCTGATGGTTTTAAGTCTTTGGCAGGTGAAGATGAACATGCCCTATGAATCATGTCCAAATTATTTTAGTCACCATTAGATGCATCTCATGCACTTTATCCTATAGAAATCAAATCAACAGACACTGTTGGATTAAAAGTATAATGCAAAAGCCACAATAATTTTGAGGGTTGAAGCTACTTACCTCCTGGTTTGGGAGCATCTACAAATAATAGAATGGGTGACTTAATGACCCTTTTTTGGAAGGGGAGCTTATAAGGCCTCAATTAGCATATCTCCTTCAACAAAAGGTGTCCAACACAATACTCCAAGCTTTTCAAACTTGGTTGCAATTACTCTTCATGGATATTCATCTTCGCTTTGTGGACTACAGATTCACCTCTCCGGTATAGCTCGATAATGAAACCCTTAGTTCAATGGTTGGCAGGATTTGGAGAGCCAGGTCATCCCCTGAAAATATGTATTTTGCAGGAATCTCACATTGTGCAGGCATTCAAATCTAGAATTCACGCCAAGATCAATTCATCAAAAAGCTCAAAAGCTCCCAACAACTTTTCAGACTTACAAACCAATGAAACGACAGTTTTCCACACATCCTCATAGCTAAATTCCTCACCTCCCAAACCACTCAAAACCTTCCCTAGCAACTCAAAATCCCCATCCTTGCTCAACCTGCCAATAAACTCATTCAAACTGGAGGAACACGGAACATAGCCTTTAAAAATCATCTCCTCCAAAACCAATCCAGCTTCCTCAAACTGCATACACCGGCAAAACCCATCAAACACCGTGCGGTACGTCACAACATCAGGAACACACCCCCGCCGTGGCATGTCCCGAAAAAAATCATCCGCCTCCCTCCATTTTCCCTCTTTACACAGCCAACCAATAACCACATTGTAGCCAAAAACATCAGGCTTCACACCCTCTAATCCATCATCCAAAACCTTATAAGCCTCTTCAAAATCCCCCTCCCTACAAAACTCCCCAATCAGTACATTACACGTTACAGAATCAGGCTTCACACCGTCACTCTTCATTTCCTCCAAAATCCTAAACCCCAAATCCTTCTTTCCCACTTTTAAAAACCCGGAAACCAAAGTGTTGTACACCACAGCATCAAGCTTCAAACTGTTCCTCACCATCTCATCTTTCAACCTAAACGCGGAATCAAAATCCCCTACCTCACAAACAGCTTTAATCAAATTAGTATACACGAAAACATTAGGCTTAATTTTAAAAACCTTTTCCATGTCTTCCTTCACCTTAAACGCTTGGGGCAGGTGCAGGAGGGGCTTTTTGCAGAGCATGTTAATCAGAGTACCGAACGTGATTTGATTCGGTGGAACGCCGCGAGCGCGCATTTCGTGAAACAGCTTCCGCGCACGAGCATGGTCGTCAGTTAGCGAACACGCGCGGATGAGGATGTTGTAGGAGCAGGCGTCGGGGCCGCCGAAGCGGGGGAGGTGCGGGAGGAGGCGCGTGAGGGAGGGGAAGTCGCGGCAGGCGAGGAGCGCGTGGAGGAGGGTGTTGAAGGAACGGAGGGAGGGGGAAGGGATGGAGAGGAAGGTGCGGAGGGCGCGCGAGGGGAGGCGGGCACGCCCGTAGGAGGCGATGACGTGGCGGAGGAGGGGTTCGGGGGTGGGGAAGCGCGTTTGAGTGTGGAGTTGGTGAAGGAGTTGTTCCATTTGGGGAAACATTTTGGCTTGAGCGAGTTTGGTGATGAGGATGTCGTAGGAGCGGAGCGAGTGGCGGAAGGGGCGAGGGGAGGGGTGGTTAGGGTTTGGGTTTAGGAAGAGTTGCAGGGCGACGGAGGGGTCTTTCTGGGAGCGGAGGAGGGAGGAGAGTCGGAATGGGGATACGGGTTTCGAAGTGGCCATTGGCGTTTGGTCCTTCCACTTTTCTGACTCTAGTGTTTTGTATACTACGTTAAATTTAAACATACTCTTCTTATTTTGAGTAGGTTTGCATGATCTCTCACAGAAGAGGGAATGTGTGATAGACACTTTCAATTCATTTACATTTTCTACAAAAATGTTTTAAAACAATAATTTAATCAGTTGTGATGTTATTCAAAAATTGTATTTATTATTTAAATTGAATTAGAAAAGTGCAACTTTATGTTATTTGTTATTTCAGATATTTATTAATTTTTTTGTTTTTGTTTTTATCCTAGTAAAAATATTTGTTAGTTTTAAATTTCTCATATTTTTTATTTTTAATATTAATCTTTATTATTAACATGGTTAAGTTAATACTAAAAAAATAAAAATATATAATTAAGATAATAAAAAACATTCTAAATTAAGATAATTACAATTTTTTTGTAATTTAAATAAATAATATATTTATTATTTAATATTGATGCTCTCAAAAAATTTATAGAATTTGATCAACTATATTTTTTATTTAGTAAATTTGGTTGTAATTTAATCTTAAGATCTTTTTATTAAATTATTCTGCTTTGGATATAAAATATTTGGGTTATGGTTCGAGATTTTGTTATCATGGTCATTATATAACTTATTCATGTTATGTGAAACTTATAATAGATCACAATTTTGGGCAAGATTTGTAGAATCAAACTCGTAAAAGAAGTTAGCGTCGTGATCGAATCGTTGGATCGGTTATACGATAAGCTAATTTTTTTGGACACTACACAATCTTTCGATCTCAAGTCATAGTCAATGACAACATTATTATGATGTCATTTAGTTGTAGGGTGAGAGCCTTCATTCGGACACCACATAACTCCCAGCCTCAAGTCATGAACCATGAGGCTTAGGTAGGTCAAATGATCGTGTTGTTATGTTGTCATTGGGTTATAGGATAAGACATTTCATCCAGACACTACATAACTCTTCAACCTCAAGTCAAAAATGATGATGCTTAAATATGTCAAATGATCGCATTATTACACTGAGACCCTTCATTTAGACACCACATAGCCTCCAACTTCAAATCACAAATGATGAGGTTTAGATAGGTAATTGACAATAATATTGTGTCAAGTCACTTAGTCCAGCTATTGTACTACTAATCAAAGTAAGTTATTGTTATATTTTTTGGTCATTGTGTAGAGTTGTCTGACCTCAAAGAGTTATCATGTCAAAAATCTTAAAATGAATCTCGTCGAACAAAATGATGTAAGTTACCATTGCACATTTAAATAATGATTAACACACATTTAAATAATAATCAGCACACACTTAAATAATAATCAATGCACCTCTTCTAACATAATTGCTTAAAATATCATACCCTTAATATGGATAAAACTAGTCCCTGATTCATTGGCAACAACTTTTGTTAATCAGTATTTTACTTCCATAAAGCAAAAATCTTGTCTGAAGATCAACCCTAAGTCTCTCATAATCTTTAACATATATGTCCTAGGATACTTTGTTCAAATTCACATTTCAAATAATCAAGTCCCCTACCATCCTCCAATTTTATATTGGAAATGAAAAATAATCCCACAATTTTGATTGCTTTCTACACAAATTTATCGTGTGCTTGTTGGTGATGCTTGTATAGTGCTCACAAAAATTTGGTACTTGAATTCATGAATATATGTATGCTTACCGTTTTTTCTAAATCAATTATCAAGTCATTATCAATCAAATCGAAGATTTATTGATGTTTTCTTTTTTAGTGGAAGTATTTCTCTTGCTTATTATCTTTCCACATAGGTTTCTTATTCCTCTTATTCTTCTTAACTTTTTCCCTTTCCTCCAATAAGAAAAACTTTACCTTTTTTCACATACGACGCCAGATATTACTCCAAAAAATCCAAAATTTTGATAAATTATATTTCTTATTTAATAAACTTGGTTGTAACCTAATTCGAAGACCCTTTTTAATGGGTTGTTCTTATTTGAATCTAGAATATTTAGGTCAAGATCAAAATTTATGTTATTATATTTATTAAATAGATTATTCTTGCTATATAAGATTTATGATGATAAATCATAATTTTGTAAATGATTTGTGGAATCACACCCATGAAAGAAAAATTTGCGTCATAATCAAATTGTTGAATCAATCATAAGACGAGATAATTTATTTGAACACTATAATAACATAATTGTATATAATTATCGTTTTATTTATTATTTGATAATTTATTTTAACATAGTATTCTAATAAAACAAATGTTCATACTTTGAAAATATAAAATTATTTTGGAAAAATTCATTTAATTGAAAAAGTAGAATTGTTAATCCATTAATATAACTTAATTAATATTGCTTATTATTATTATTATTATTATTATTATATATATATATATATATATATATATATATATATATATATATATATATATATATGAAAGAAAAAAAACCTAAACTAACGTGTTATATAAAATTTAGGATAAAATAGGTTTGACTTTTAATATATTAAACTACATCACACATTGAATATTAATATAATTTTATTTTATTATTTAGATAATTCACACATTGAACTATCAAAGGAAAATGTTTTAATAGTCCAATTTAAATAATTTTATATTGACATTTAGATAGTTTATCCCAATTTTTTATTTGAGGTAGACTAACCCACCACCCATTTCATAATTATAACTTATATAATACTAATATATATATATATACTTCACAATAATCACATGAGCATAGGATATGAAAAACTATCTCATTGTTACAAATAATTTGTGCGATTAGAAATGATTTTTTTTATAAACATGACGAGTTTTTCCTTAGTGGTATAAGATAAAAAAACACAAAAAGTTTGACAGTATTTTCAACATATGAAAATAAAATTCTGGTTTAAGTCTCTAAAAATAATCATTATCTGAATTTATTTTTTAATATTACGTTGACTATTTTAATAAATTTATGAAAGAATTTTAGTTTTTTTATCAACTTACATTTTTATTATAACAATTATTTTCTTTTATATAAAGACGTAAAAGTACCAGAAGAAATTTAATATATTGTTTTTCCAACGCGATATATAAAGTGATAATTGATTAACAAATGCATAATGATTGTTTCAACTCAATGAATACATAGACAATTTTTTTAATTACTAGATATCCAATTTTCAAAAAGTATTTACAAAATATTCAAAACAAACATCGGTAATATATATGAACTTAAAACTTATTTAACCCTTAGAAAATTTATATATTATTTAAGTGAATGTAGATAAAAAAAAGTTTGCCAAAGCATTATTTTATGTGTAAGGTTATATATAGATTATCAAGTTACAACACAAATTGATAAACAATTTGTCAATAATTTGTCGCATCCACGTGAATTGAACGATTTTATATATGTTTAAGTCTTTGAGATGAACAAGTTAGCATACACACCAATATTGCATCGTGAAACAAAGTTGGGACAACAAGACTTGTGGTAACATGGCAAAGATCTTGCAAGTACCCACATGCACAATGAAAAGTACGAATCATACACACACATATATATATATATATATATATATATATATATATATATATATATATATATATATATATATATATATATTCTTTCTGAGACAAACACGACTTTTATCCCATAAGGGATGGTTGGCATATGAACTTTATGCAGTAGCTGCCATGATCAACTTCAAGAGCTCCAAAAGACCTGAAAAAGAGTCATAAGCATCATGTCAAGGTTATTCCTCTCTCATAACTTACTACTGTATAATTCAATTCAACATAAATAGGGAGGTTATTTATCTGGGTTAATGAACTAAAAATGATTATTTTTACCATAAACTGATGTGAAAGAGTTTACTATATATTAACCACTAAACTAGACCCTTCACACTAAAAATAAAGGTAACTAAATAATCACAGTAAATGATCGGTGTAAATGTTCAAGTATATAAGAGAATTACATACACACCAATAATTTACTCTAGTTGTTTTATTACACTGTTATTTATCTGGGGTAAGTTAGACTAATATAGAGAAATATCAAGACATGAAACAAATGAAAAGAACAGAAAAGCGAGTGCATACATTGAAGAAGCAAAGCATGGGTCTCTTCCATGTCTTCTTTGCCTTCTTGAGCTTCCTCACCATTTCATCTTGAGAGCAAATGTTACCCGGTGAGGCCAAGAACACAGTCCTTCTTACTGGGGGAGACCACAGGCCACTTTGCTCATACACAAAATCAAACTGAGTGGCATCAAAGAATTTCCCCATGAGCCTTTCAGAGAAGGACTTAGAGACGATTTGAATGGTTGGACTTGATGTGGAGGAGGGTGGAGATTGATCAGAAGAGGCTAATTCAGACTCAGACATTGAAACTAGTTGTTGAGGTAAAGAAGGACAACACACACGAGGTGTTGCACACACACAGGTTAATGGAAATGGTTCTATCTCCATATTCATTCATAAAGAGGAGTGAGTAGGAGAATATAGCAAATCACGGTGGGACCGGGGGGTCAAGAGTGGGTACCATCATTGGATTTTCCTATTTGGTTTCTGGTTCATAAGGCTGTTGGCAAGGGGGACCCCATTGGAGAAAAAGTATGCTTGAAAAAACAAGGGAAAGGAATAGAAGTGACACTTTCCATGGAAAGTTATTATATATTCATTCTAAGTATATACTAGGTATTTGGTGTTTCATGCCAATTTAGATCCATTTTAGCTTTTGTCGGCATTCAAAAACTGAATTGATGGTATTGATTATTTAGGGTTCTTGACAATAGGTCCTCTATCATTGCAAAGATCCAATATTTTTCAAGTTTTGGTGATAAAAAATAATGAGTTTAAAAAATGCAATTCCGTTGCCGGGACTTGAACCCGGGTCTTTCGGGTGAGAGCCGAATATCCTGACCAACTAGACTACAACGGATATTTGACGAATCAAACTACGCATAAATTTAAAATCTAATTACTAATTTGAAAAGCAAATTAAATATTGCTACAAAACCTTCCCTCCCTTCTATATTTCAATTTGGCCTCCGAACCACGAAGCCACGAAAAGAGACCAAACAAACGAAGAAGAACCGAAACCCTAGCAGTGAGTGAAAGAGTGAAGTGAGTACGAATATGAGGGAGGAAGAGATCGAGAAGCTCCGAGGAGTTGTACGCGACTGCGTGAGCAAGCACCTCTATTCCTCCGCCATCTTCTTCGCCGACAAAGTCGCCGCCTTCACCGCCGACCCTGCTGACATCTACATGCAGGCGCAGGCGCTCTTCCTCGGCCGCCATTATCGTCGCGCCTTCCACCTCCTCAATGCTTCAAAAATTGTCCTCAGCGACCTCCGATTCCGCTACCTCGCCGCCAAGTGCCTCGTATTGCCCTCAAACTTTCTTCTATTTTTTGTTTTATTTTTTGTTTTTCATTTCATTGATTGAATAAATAAATAAATAAATAAATTTATAAAAAATAAACCATCAATTTAGTTCTTTGAAGTATTAGTGACCGTCATAAAATTATATAAATAATCTCAATTAAATACCTATCAGTTTAGTGTCTAAGTTATTATACTCAACTTGCATCTAAGACTAATTTAAATGGATTTTTCGATACTTATCAAATTAACGTGGTTTTTAATATTTGGGGATTTCTTCATAAAAGTCGCAGCCTAACTTATTTGGTATGGTTTAAATACATTTTTAGCTACTCCACGTATTAACAATTGGTTTTATGTTGATCCTTAACAGATACTTTTCTTACTTTAGGACAGTTTAGGAGATAGTGTAATACTTTCGGGATGTAGGTGAAGGTTTTATAGTTTTCGTTAATTAATTTTTATTGGTGTTTATTAACGTTCGGGTGGTGGAACTGAAGGAAGAATTGAAGGAGTGGGATCAGTGCCTTTCGATGCTGGGTGAGGCTAAAGTGGATGACGAGGGGAATGTTTCTGATACGAAGGACTCAAATGTTATGTACTTAGATAAAGATTGTGAAGATCGTGAAATCAACGTGAGTTCCATTTTTTTTCTCTTAATTTTTTCTATTTTTCTTACAGAAAATAATATATGTAAGGTTTTTACACTATTAATCAGTCAGAAATAGATTCTTTGATTTTTTTGTTTTGTTTACAATGACTACTTTAAAAGCCACACCTAATTCACCAAATTTCTAATGCTGGATTTAAATTTGGAATTACTTCTGCTGCTTTATTACGTGCTAGAATAGTAATATAGTAGTGAAGTTCTTGGAAAATGGAAACGCAGGTTGTTTATTTACTTTTTTTTTGGTTATCGGAATACTTTCGATTATGCTGTATCAGATATCTTCTGCAATATGCTTCTTAAGAGGAAAAGCATACGAGGCTTTAGAAAACCGTGCCCAGGCCAGACTGTGGTGAGTATTTTTGGGACATTTTGACTGTTGCTCTCTAACTTCTAGATAAATAGAAAGAGATGATTTTAGGGTCAGTTTGGATAAACTCCTCAATAGATTCATATGGAGGAAGAAAATAAGATACTAAATGAATAAAATATCTTCAATAAGTTAAAATCACATTGTGCACATCAGCATTGGATTAGTGATTTTTAAGAAAAGTTTAAATGCACAAGTTGATTTTAACTTCTGAGAGAAGTTGATTCATTTTACCTTTTTATTTTATTCTCTTATACATACTGATTGATATCCTTATCCACACTGGTCCTTAATAATTTTCTTTGTTTATTATAAGGAAGTATAATTGCTTGCTGCTCTGCTTGTGTGAAGAGTTACAATAGTATTATGTGTGCCATTGATAATAAACTCACTTGTTCTGCTGTATTTATTTTTGTTAAAGGTATAAAGCTGCTATAAAAGCGGATCCTTTATGTTATGAGGTATGTATTGATATTCTACTTACTGTCTTTTGTAAGTTCATTAATAGTATCTTGTAATGCTAAGTCTCGTCTTGTGAGCTGTGCTCACTTGGTTGGGACAATTGCTTTCCGATTCTTGACAGAACACCACCCACCCTGGGCTAGTTAGGCACTAATCTAGTGCTGAAATAGTGCTAGTACATATACTTCTATAACAGCTATTACTAAAGAAACTGGGTTTATTTTTGTTATGATAGTTTCTCTAAAGTAGAATTGAACAATGTAAGTTGTAGCTAGTAGCCCTCAGGCTTCGTTATGCTTTAGTTTATTATTACCATTTTTGGGAAGCTATCATTTGTGGCATACAAACTTGCATATTTTTTCTCGTACTTTAGTTAACAGTTATCTAATTTTTCCTTCCTGTTTGACAATAATTATATCAGGCTTTGGAATGTCTTATTGAGAATCACATGCTTACATGCCAGGAAGGTAGAATATTTTCACTTATCCCTTGGAGATGTTTAAACTGGATCCTAATATGTCTTTCCTCTGTATGGTGAATTTCAGAAGCAAATTTGATCTCGTCATTGCAATTTGGTAGTGAGGATGGATGGCTCTCATCATTTTATTCTTGTCTGATAAAGAAGGTAATGGCAGGTGGCTAGTAGAATTTGCTTCTATCTGAATGTTTTGTACTGCTGAAAGATAAAGCCTTATTTGTCATGCAGTATGACAAAGAAAATGTTGTAGAAGCCAAGTTCAGAGAACTTGAGAATGAAAGCTGTAAAAGTGACCAATCTGATACTTCTTTCTTGCGCTCACTGAAATCCAATACCGATCTATTGGCTTGCAAAGCTGAATACTATCATCAGTGTGGTGAATATCAGAAATGTTTTGACTTAACATATGTGTAAGTGGGGTAATTACCTTGGAGACTCAAGTGAGATTTAAATACCGCTATGGCCTTTTGCATCATTCACTATCCCCACTCGTTTCTTCTCTTTCTCTTCCTGACTTAGCTTGAATTATTCTGTTACAGTTTGCTTGAGAAGGATCTTTTCCATCTAAAGTGTACGTTAGTACATCTGGCAGCTGCTGTTGAACTTGGGCATTCAAATGAACTCTATTTGATGGCATGCAATTTGGTGAAGGATTATCCGCAGATGTAAACACTTCTTCCATGATGCTGATTGTCTTCCAATGATTTTGCTACCTATAAGAATGATTCTTTATTTAGACTTGTGCTTAATATATGTAGTTGCCTTTGATATAATTAAATCTCACTATGTTTTAGGGCTTTATCATGGTTTGCTGTTGGTTGCTACTATTATTGTATCAAGAAGTATGATCAATCCCGTCGATATTTTAGGTAAGAATATCGTATTTTGGTTGCTAGACATGATTAGTTGAAAACATTTAATGCTGATGTTATTAATTAATTTATCATCATTGGAACATGGTTCTTTGGTTTTTGCCTTGTCAATTATGTTTGACACACACACACACACACACACATATATATATATATATATTTCAGAAAATATGCTCAAACCATGTTATATTTCATTATGCATCATAGCATAAGTTAATTTGTTATATATGACATTTGATGTGGGTGTCTATTTGTTTTATTATTGAGGAATGTTTTCCCCGAGTAGAGGAGGATATGTTATATTAAATGGCATGTTATCAACTCAGATGTACAGAAATGCATACTTCATTGGTCCTGGTCTGGACTGATTCAATTGTTTTTTGTGCTTGTTAAGTTTGAGTTGATTGTATTTATCTCTTGTGTTAGTTTGCTTGACAGTTTCTGTTATCTACTTAAAAAGCATATTATACAATTTCATCTTGTACCTTACAGCAAGGCAACTAGTCTAGATGGAACATTTCCCCCTGCATGGATAGGCTATGGAAATGCTTATGCTGCTCAAGAAGAAGGTGATCAGGCTATGTCAGCCTACCGCACTGCAGCTAGATTGTTTCCTGGGTAAGATATTGATTTTTCCTATTAAAATATTCTTGTTACCCCCCAAATATGCGTTATTTTCTTTTGTGAATTTCTTTAGTAATAATGTCAGATTAGAATAACTGTTGCTGAGAAATCTAATACATATTTATAAGCGAAGGACAGAAAATGAAAAAAGTATTATGAAGTGTGTTATTATCACTTTTCTGTGTATAGATTAACCTACGATTATGATGTGTACCGATTAGTTTATTAGTTAGGTTTGTTGGTTGAAGAAATAAGGCTTGTTGCGGAAAAAGCCACTTTGTTAATACTTCTACTACAATTGCTTCTTTAGCTTTTTTTAAAGGTTATTCAATTATTTTAGACATTTAAACTGAAATCGCTCTTTTTCCTTTGGCAATCTCAAACTACTCTGATTCTTAGATGACAATTGTCTTTGCATTGTGATTTGGCTAGATGGTAGCCTCAACCAGGTAGTCTGAATTTGAGTATCAGATGCCTTTGGTGAGGTCCTCCATAGGATTGATAGGTTTGACTTGATGGACCGAACTCAAAATTCAAAAAATGGATCAAGTCAGACCAAAAAATTGTGTCATATATTGAATCAGACCATTTTTGGTCTTGTCTATTTAATTCTTAACTTCAATAAGCATAAGGCAGGCCAACCTTTAGATTTATGCGTTAGTTTGATTTACAAAATAATATATTTTTAGTTAAAAATAAAAGTAATATATCTAAAATTAAAAATAATTTCATTAATATAACTTAAATTAATATATATTTATTTTTAATTAATTAATTATTTTTTTAAAGGGCCAAAATGTCGTGTTGGTCCAGTGTAGGCCCAAACTAGGTTTAAAATACTGCTCATTTGTCAGCTCTAAACCTCCAGCTTTGAGGTTCGAATGAGTCTTGCAGAATCCATCTACCCTCCTTACAATGATCACACTCTAACAAAAAATGTTGCATTTTTTTGCTTGAAAGTTTTGAGCTATTTGTTTCAGCAAAAGGCTTGAGTGCTAAAGGAAGGTTAATATTACCTTTGCGAGATTGCAAATTTTTTACTTTTAGTGACTCGTAATCTTCTATGAATAAGGACGTAATTCCTACAAATTTTCCTAGCACAAATCCTTACCCACACCATCGAACAAGGAAGTTCACAATTTAAATGTTGTGAATCTTACAATAGGCGCTAACATGCCTGTACGGGTCTCTTTTGTTTGTTTACCAACTTCTGTATGAAATCCTCTTATTTCTTCTCTCAATAAACTGTTCTTTTTCAGGTTAAATGTTGATGTTCTCTTATTCCAGGTGTCACTTACCAACTCTTTACATTGGAATGGAATGCATGCGGACCCACAGCTATAAGCTTGCAGAACAGGTATATACTTAGTTGGATAGATTCAAGGAAGGGAAGCCTCTTTTTTATTTTTAAGTGGAAGGGGAGGGTGGGGGGTGTGGAGCTTGGGGGCAAGGATTCAATGCCTTTAAAAACAAGATCTATTTTCTATCACTGACTACCTAAAGAAATAATTTATGTTCCTCTATTGTTTCAGTTTTTTATACAGGCCAAGTCAACTTGTCCCTCAGATCCACTTGTGTATAATGAACTTGGAGTTGTTGCCTATCATATGAAAGAGTAAGGATAACTATCTGCTTAGAGTTATTATTTTTTTTTGTTATCTTGTACAGAGTTCCCTTCCCTTATATTCTATTCAAATGATCCTATATGAAAGAGACGAAGCCTGTTTTTGAAGCTGTAGAGGGTGAAACCTTATATACTCATTGCTGAGTCAGCAACTAACAGACTAACTGGCAAACTATGTTACAGAAGAAATGTAAATGAAATTACAATGAATTGGCACTACTGTAAACATGGAAGTAGATGTTATATGTTACGATACAGTGAATGTCTCTAATAGGGATATTCACATTATCTAATACTTGTAATATTCCATTGGGGATGTTGAATACATTTTATCTTGGACCAAATTATGTGACCTTTGAAAAGATATCATTAGTTGATGCTAGGACTTCTTGGTTAATACCATCCATGACATTATGGATTAAAAATGTTGACAGATTTCTTACCATTAGAAAAAGTGGAAGGACATGGGGATCTTGCGAAGCCTTTAGTGGAGGATTGTTAAGTCTGAAAGAGTAACAATGTACTAACTAGTTTTTAACCATGGAAAGTTATTTTATTATTGTGATGAAATCGGCAACTTTGAGATGTTATCTTGTAATAGTCCACTGTCTTTATCTCCAAATTTCTATACAGTTAGAAACCCTTTTTTTTAATATTTGGTCAGACTAATTTCCATGCAAAATAGCAAAACTGACAGACTTTGATCTGATTAACTATGGATTCTGATTCAGGTATAAGAAAGCTGTGTGGTGGTTTGAGAAAACATTAGCATTGATACCAACCGCTTTATCTGAAATGTGGGAATCGACTGTAGTCAATCTTGCCCATGCATACAGAAAATTGAAGTAAGTTGATAAATATCACAGTGGTCATCTGACTTAAATTTGTTTGTCCTCAGCTATAGAATATTTAGCATACTTAGAATTTCAGTTGCTGAGTTGAAACATCATTTACTAGAGGATTTGTTTTAAAAGCGATGAAATTTTTTGTTATTTTCATGGTTACTTTATGTTTAAATTTCTTGTCCTCAATTTTGATGCTTCTGAATGTCCTTATCCATCAATTTTGACGGAAAGAAAGTTGAAATATCAATTTCTTGGATTGATAAAAAAGGTTTAATCTAAATAATGGCGGTGCTAATTTGTTTATAATGACTGGTGAGGGACATGATTGTTGATTCCTGATTGTCTAAATGAACTGTTTCAGGATGTACCGAGAAGCAATTTCTTTCTATGAGAAAGCACTTGCATTATCAACGAGAAGTGTGAGCACTTATGCTGGTCTTGCATACACTTACCACTTACAGGTATTATAAACTGTTACTATTTTTCCTATTATGTGTTTTACAGTATAACATAACGTATTATGGTGTTTTCTGAAAAGCAAATGTCCTGCTCTATGTAGCTTTCTATGTATGAGTTGGCTTGGAAATTTGGATCTGTGATTTCGGCATGGTAAATAGTTTATGTTGATTTTTTATCTAAAAAGAATCTCTGCTGGCCGCTGAGGAATGATTGCTCTTGACCTTTGTCAGCGTTTGTAATTTTTGAGAGGAATAGTTGATTGGTTCCACTATATTGTAGTTCTTGGTCTGATTTACTAAAATCCCTAGTTCATAGATTTTACAATTATACCAACAAGATGTCAACACATTCATTAATGGATTTATTTATTGAAAGAAGTTGAGGCTGGTTAAAAGTGGTGTGCGTGTGAAATGAAAGAAACTCTGCATTTTATTATGTAAGGACTTCCTGTAAACTAATTGCATGTCCTACCTGGTCAAGGCACTGACATCTTTATATTTTTTTATTTGATGAAATTGATTGACTTCCACTTTTTAACTGTTGAATGTAATTTATGTAGGATGATTTCACTACAGCAATAACATATTATCACAAAGTGAGTAAATCCTATATTGTTTTATACTCATGGTAATTAACCTCTGATGCACGTTTGCTTAACATGTATTTGTGTTTATTTATGATTTTTTACTCCTTGAATTTTAGGCCTTGTGGCTGAAACCGGATGATCAGTTCTGTACTGAGATGTTAAGTTGGGCTCTAATAGATGAAAAGTCGAAGGGGCTTTAACCTTAATTCTTTAGTTCCGGTGAAGTCTGATTTGAATGTTACCCTCGTGATGTATGTATGTAAACAATACATTAGCACCAAGCTAATGCATTGCCCATGTGTAATTATTATTATTTTGTTTTCGTTATCATTATTATTTGAATATCTACGAGAAAATAGTTTAATCAGGTAAAAGTTCCAATCTTTATAAACATGAATAGAATGGAATCCACTTGTAAATAATGTTTTAACGCATAAGTTACTAATTGTATATAAATATAATAAGCTTTGAACAAATGACAGTAAATGAGTAAGAGTGACACATTTTACGGTAGAGATATTATATAAACTTTTGAAATTATTACTTGATAAATGATATGATTAATAATATAATATTTTTTATGGGGAATTGTTATGATTAATATAGTGTTGTAGTTATTATAATACAAAATAATTGAATTGTTAAGTCTTATTTCTAAATTATTTGTTTGTAATAATAGATATATAAGATCTTTGAATTATGTTTTAAATATGTTAGATATGAGGTAATTTGCAACTTTTTTAATTTTAAATAAACTATATTAAATATTTGGACGATTTTATTAAATTTAGACCTTACATTTTCATTGTGAAACAGTTTTAGTAAGTGACAATTATTAAAATAATGACTTCAAATATCTTTAAAAGAAAGCTGCTTGTAAGAATGATTTATGAATTAAACCATTAATATAGATTTTACATATAAAAAAACTCTTAAAATTAGAAAAAAAAATATAAGTAATACTTTTTTATTTTTAAACAATTCTTATTAACAATTGAATATATACTTAATATATTGTCAATTAAGATATAACTTGATGCATGACTCAAGTTCATTATAATTAAACTCATTATTTATATTGTGATTTATATTTTCTCATTTATGATTAATTATTTTATAAACTGAGGGGTTTCATACCAATAGTATTATAAGAAAAAATATATGAAGTACGAAAACTTATTGCCACAAATATTTTTGGTAATGGATTCCTTGAAAAAAAAACTCATATCAAATTATTATAATATATTAATTTTTTTACTAATCGTTACTATAATTAAGATATTATAAAAAAAGAGTCAATTTGATGTTTATTACATTCATAATGTAAAAACACATTACATAAACGGGTTACATATTTAAATAAAGTATTTACTAAAATTTATTGTACACAATAATTTTTTTATATATATAATTGAATTAGTTTTAATATTTGTAATCTATTTAAATATGATTGTCTAAATATAATACATGTTCAAATTAAACAGTTTGAATAACGGTTACATTCAATAAATTTGAATTATAGCAAACAAATAATAATAAATGAATTATTAAATATTTAAGTATCATATTAATATTTTGGAGAGATAAGAGACTGATGATTTTGAAAAATATCAATTTCTTTAACACTTTATTTTTTTCCTCTTATATTTGAAAAATAAATTATGTCAAAAGTAACAATTTTCTTTGTCAACTAAAAAAAAAAAACTTAGTCATTCTTTGACTTTACATTTTTATTTTAAATTAAACATTTAAAAAGTAAAGAAAACATAACAATTTTCTTCTATAAATTGATGTTGTAAATAGATGCATGACACTTATACAAACATTTTAGATAGTGTGTAAAGACTGAGAGAAGAGTTATGAGAAAAATTGAGATGAAGAGTATTGGAGTTATAACCATGGTGTTGCTTGTCTTAGGTTTTGCAGAAGCTGAGTTAAAGAGTGAAAGTGATGGAGTTATTTGTAGAATAAAGTGTGCATTCAAATGTGCGCCTTATGAACCATATCCTCCAATTTATTCAAAATGTATTGGTGATTGTCAATCACATTGCAACAATTTATCCTCAGATCCTCTCTCCAATTGTTTTACCAGTTGTGGCTTCATCAAGTCCATAGCCATGAGCATTGGTACGTTTTCTCTCACACTTTTTCATGCTTTTATAATTCTTCTTTTCTCTGATTTCATTCATTGTCTTTTGCATGTTTCTGATATTTTTCTTTGCTTCTCAGGTGCTCCTGATCTTGCTGCCAATATGTTGAATCCTTGCTTGAAAGAGTGTAAAAATAAATAAATAATTTGTCATAAGAAATTCTAAGAAAAAAAAGTTAAGAGAAATAATATGTATTCACATTTCTGAGAAATAAATCGTATTTTTTTTTTCACCTTTGTTGTCGTAACTTGGAGATTATCCATAAAATAACAATAAATTTAATCAAAGTTATTATCGAAGTTTATGAAAAAAATAATTAGAGAATATTTGTATAGTTAAAGATATAACGAGAAGGAATGAAATACATGAAAAAAAAATTATGATTTAAAAAAAAATCATTTTAGAATCTCTTTGTCTTTAGTTAATTTTATACTTCTAAACAGTCAACGATATATGAATTTTTTAATTAATGATACATTTTTAATACATTAGAGGCTAAAAAATAATGTCTATAAATACTTTTATTTTCAAATTTATTACTGATAGAAAAAATTAGATTTCTAATTATTTTCAACTTTTAAATTAGTGGAGATTTGTTTTATCTCCGATTAATTTAATTTATTTATAGTTAATGATGAAATTTTTGATCTAATTAATTTTATTTATCTAAAAGTTAGCGAGAAAAAATCTCTTTAATTAATTTTATCATCAATCTCTAAGTCATAGATATTATTTTAAAAAATTTCTCTGTAAGTAATAGATATCAGATTAATGATAAAAAAAATTAGGTTCTAATTAATTTTATTGTTCTAAAATGTTAGTCACAAGAAGTTCTATCTCTATATCATTTCATTCAATCTCTAATGCATGAGTGATGAAAAAAATTCAATCCTTTAACTAATAAGCCATGAATAATTCAATCTCTAATTAATTTTAGTTTACTAGCAAATTAACTCAATCAAATCATGAGTAATGGATATTTTTCATAAAATTAACTATGAAAGTTTCTATTTATAAAATTAATTTTATTTTTCTAAAGGATTAACAATGAAGAAATTAGTCTAATTATATTTTTTAATCAATTATATGTAATTTATTTTATTGCGAATTAGCTCTGGAAAAGTTCAATCCCTAACTAATATATTTTTCTAACAAATTAGCAAAACAAAAAAAATTGTCTGTAATTGATTTATTTTTTTAATCTCTAAGTCGTGGATATTATTTTAAAAATTAATGACAAAATTTTGGTCTTTGAGTAACGAATATCTTTTAAATATATTAGTTACCAAAAAATTATGCCTATAATTAACTTATTTTTTTAACGAATTAATGATGATAAATTGTATCTCTAATTAATTTTGTAATTTCCGACGAATGTGATATGGAAACATTCAAACTAAAATTAATTACATTTTTCTAACATATTTGCGACTGAGAATTTAGTCTCTACAGTAAGGAATATTTTCTCAATAATCTTGCCACGAATATTTTGGTGTAAATTAGCAAAAAAACCAGTTTTTAATTAGTTTCATTTTTTAGAGATTAGTGACGGAAAAATTAATCTATAACTAGTATCTATTTTCTAATGGATTAGTGAAAAAAAAATCATACTCAACTCATTTCATTATTTTTCAAACGGGTTTAGTCTCTAACAAATTATTGACAAAAATCTTCCATCTTTTATTAGTTTTCCTAACATATTAGCAACATATAAAATTCAATCTCTAAATAATATTTATTAATAAAATAATGATCATAAAAGTTAGTCTTCAATTAATTTTTCTTAATCGATTAACGACAAAAAAATAGACTTTAATTAACATTTTCTAGTGATCAACAATTTTGTCTCCAATTTATTTTTTAACATGTTAATAATAACTTTTTATTGGTTATATTTTTTAGCATACTACTCACAAAAGTCTTCTCTCTTTAATTTTTTTCCTAAAACATTAGTAAGAAAAAAACTTTGTTTCTGATTTGTTTAGAAACTAAAATGTTTCCGTTTCAATGTGGGATTAATGAGCATGCTGGAACATAACCCACACAGTCCATATAAGAATAAGAATATTCTGACTTCATAAATGTTTTATCTAAGAACAAAAATGAGATTAATGAGTATGCTGGAACATAACGTATTCCATATAAGAATAAAAATATTTTGACTTCATAAATGTTTTATCTAAGAACAAGAATGTATATAAACTATCTTTAGTTTTGATTTCTAAACAATGTGAGTCTCATGAGTATACCAGAATAGTCCCCTAATCAAGGATTAAGGGAAATGAGTAAAGTGAGACTCTGCTCTCGACCCCATGGTGAGCGTCATTGTTCTAGTCTTATGAATGTTTCCATCTAGGAATGAGTGTATATAACTACCCTTAGACTTAATTCTTAAACGATGTAAGACTTAGGCATGACAATGGAGCGGGGCGGGTTTTGCCTCCCCGAGCCCATCCCCGATCCCTGCCGATGTTAGAAATTAAGTCTCCATCTCCATCCTCGTTAGATTTCAGGTTCCCCGCTTCCGCTCGTCCCCGATCTATATTATTTTTAAAAAGATAATTATATTTATAATAAATTAATTTTACTATATATTTTTTATATATAAATAAATATTTATAATTTATAATTATTATTAATTAAATATACATTTTAAATTATTATATTTATATTAAAATATGTATGTAAAAGAAATATTTAATAATTTTTTATTTATAACATTATTATTATTATTGTAACACTGTATTCAAATATTTGAATTCTTATAACATTATTATTATAATAATGTATTCAAACATTTGATTATATATATAAGTTAATTCATTTTTAAGTTATCATTTAAAAATATGAAATATATAGTTTATAAGAAAATATTTAATAAGTTAATTCTTATTCAATTAATTAGAAGTAATAAAAATTTAAATTATCAATTCTTTTAATTCTTTAAAATATAATTATTTTATTAAGATAAAATTTGATATATGATAAATAAGAATAATAAGATAAAAAAATATGACATAATAAAACCTAATAAATATAAATTATAAATAAAATAATATTAGTTACTACTAAGATTTATGTAAAATATTTAGAAAAAGATAAAGAATACAAAAAATTAACTTTGTGTTCATCAAATTAGTTGAAAAGATTGAAAAAAAAATTGATGGAAGAGATTAAGGAAATGTGAAAAACTGAAAGGAAAGAGAGAGAATAATGTAATAAATTAATTAATATAAAAGATTAAAAAAGACAAAAAAATTAAAAAGTGGGTAGAAGAAACATAAAAATTGGTGAAATATAAAAAAATGACCTTATATGTAATAAAAAAAGGAAATACTTTTAAAATATTAATATTTTAAAATTAAAATTAAAATTTAAAGTCGGGACGGGGGTGGGGTGGAGATTGTATTACTCATTCCCGCCCCCGTCCTCGACTTTTTAAAGTGGGGAAAACCCGAACCCGCCCCCGCCCCCCGATCAACTCGGGTTTTCCCCGTCAAACTTGGGGTGGGGACGAGTCACTCCCCACGGGTACGTGTTTAATTGTCATCCCTAGTGAGACTCATGAGCATACCCGAACATAACCCTCAATCAAGTACTAAGGGATAGGATTGAAATGAGACCTTGTTCTTAGCCCCATGATGAGTGTCAATATTCCATCTAGGAAAGAGTGTCCCGACTTCATGAATGTTTAGTATGATAACATCGTTAGGGAGGTAAATTATCACGTCTGAGGTATTGTTCGTTTTAAAACTTCATTTGTCATAATAGTTGAGAGATGATGATCTATATAAATTACCATTAACTTCAACTTCTAAACCACGTGAAACTTATGAGGGTACTGAAATATAACTTCCTAGTTAAGGACTAAAAGGTAGGTATGAGTCGAAACTTTATTTTCAACCTATAGTGTATGTCAATGTTCCATCTTAGAACGAGAGTGCCCAATTTTATGTTCATTATGATAATATTGTAATAGACCTAAACGATAATATCATACCAGATATGAGATAAATAAACTCTTGTTCCTAAATAAAACATTGTCGCCTACTATGGGGTTAAAGATAGAATCGCGTTCCACTTTTACTTATTCCTTAGTTCTCGATCAAGGATTATGTTTCAATATGTTCATGAATCATATATTGCTCAGGAGTCGAGGTTAATGGTAGTTTACATATACTTTATTTTTTTATTCTACCAATGTGTATTTTAAGAATAATACCTTGTACATCATAATTAACCATAACTATTCTATTATAATAAATATAAAATTGAGATACACCCTTGATATTAGACAAAACAATTTTTAAATAATGTTAATAAAATAACTACCATTAAAAATCAATGTTTGATTCAATTATTTTTAATTGATTAGTGACACAAAATTAATCTCCGATTACCATCATTTTTTTAATATATTAGTAACTAAAATTTTTGTGTCTAATTTATTTTTAACATAATAATACATTTTATTTTTTAGTAAATTAGTGACGAAAGGTTCAGCCACTAAAGTGCGTTTTTCTAAATTACCAACTAATAATTTCAGTTTATAATTAATTTTATTTTTTTAGTGGATTAGCGATGAAAAAGTTCAATCTTTATCTAATGTAAATTTTTGTAAAATATCTGCAACCAATTTTTTTCTTCTGATTAATCTTTTTCTTACAAGTTAGCAACCAAAAATTTTGTTTGTAGTTCATTTCATTTTTCAAATATATCAGATTTAGTTTCTACTTAATTGAATTTTTCTAACAAATTGGTGATAGAAAATTTTGTCTCTAATTAATTTCATTTTCTGAGGCTTTAATGACAATTTTTTTTGTCCCTGATAAATTTCATTTTTCTAGCAAACTAGTGATGGAAATTTGGCACCTAGTGTATATAGTTTCCTAGCATATTGGCCACAAAAATATATACCTTTTATTAATTTCATTCTCCTAACATTTTTGACACGAAAATCTGTCTCTAAAAATACTATTTTTTTATATAAATTCTGATCATAAAATAAGAATTAAAACTATATAAAAATTACTACCACTTTTATCAATGTTAATATTACATAGTTTACCATATAATATTATAAGAAATTATATGTATAATAACATTAAATATTATATTTATTGGATATAACGTTTAGTCAAATCATTAAATGTATATTAATATTGAAACGTAAATTAGTATATATGTTAATCATCTTAATAAATATTATTAATCACAAATACCATAAATTGATTGTTTAAAATAATTCAATATTACATTTAATAAATAATATATATATATATATATATATATATATATATATATATATTCTACATTTAGACACCCAATTTTTAATCTCATTAAATATGGTGATATGATGAAACTTTGTTAATAAAAAACATTGGAATAAAAAATCTTCACACTTATCCGATAATATTAATCTCGATTAAATTAATCATACGTAATTAAGTATAGGAGATGCTTTCTACCATTGTTATATATTTTCTTTACTTTATTTCTTAAAATAAAACAGAATCATATTAATTTAATATAACATGTTAATATTTTTATTTAATCATTACTGTAATTTAAATACTATAACAAAATTTGACTTTCCTTCCTGTATATTGCTCCTATGCTTAATTATTAATTTATGATGTATAGACTCATTACATGTTAAATATTTAAATAATGATTTTATGAAATATAATGTATTTATTAAATTTTACTGTACACAATAAATGTGTATATATAGATGAATCGAATTAGTTTTAATATTAACAAACTATTTAAATTTTATTTTTTAAATATAACACATGGTCAAAGTAAACAATATGAATAACGGTTACATTCAATAAATAAAATAAATAACTATATCTAAAAATAATAAGTAAATTAGTAAATATTTATTATAATATTGATAGATTTGTTTTCTTCTTAATAAAATATGTTTAATGAATAAAATAATTTAAAGAGTAATAAAAAAAATATAAAAAATTTGTTCTATAAATTGGTGTTTATTAGCTTCAGTTAAACTTGAGAGAAGAAATTTGACAGTGAGAGAAACATTTTGGAGAGTGTGTAAAGATGGAGAAAGTTGAGATGAAGATAATTGGAGTTATGATGATGGTGATGATTGTGTTGGGCTCTGCAGAAGCTGAATTGAAGAGTGGTGGTGGTGGTGGTGGTGGTGGTGGTGATTCTGATGGGTTTTTGTGTTGGCTCAAGTGTGGATTCAAATGTGTACCTAAAGAAGCATCACCTAAAGATCATAAAATATGTATTGATAATTGTCACAAACACTGTAACACTTTGTCCTCTCACAATTGTTTTACCAGTTGTGGCTTCATCAAGTCCATTGCCATGAGCATTGGTATGTTTCTCTCACACTTTTTCATTCATTTTCTTTTGCATGCTTCTCATATTTTACTTTGCTTCTCAGGTGCTCCTCATCTTGCAGCCAACCTTGTCAATCCTTGCCTTCAAGAGTGTAGAAAAAAGCAATAATTTGTTACATTAAATTTCCAGAAAATGATGTTAAATTATAATATTCGTCCATAATTATTATAAATAACTCTACTTTCTTTAATCCTTTGTCCAATTATTTTCCTTCATTTTTTTATTGTTAATTGTTTTTATAAAGAAGCTATCATCAAAAACAATTTATAAAATATATATAAAAAAGGGATATTTAAAAATCGTATAACGTTAATACAGTAAAATATATAACGTTAATTGTCACCATAATTGCTTTAAATGGGCTTTCTTTAAAAAACAAAAAAAAATCACTGGAATAATAATATAGAATTAGATTAGTAACCCTTCTTAGTTTATCTCGTAGAAAATTAAGTTTATTCAAATATAAGTTAGGGTTTAAAAATTTGACTCAATAACTCATTCATTACTGTTACATTCTTACAGTAATTATTATTTTTTATTTCTGTTAAATTCTTTCAATGATTAAATTCTTACAATAAACAACGAATTCCGTTTTTTTTTTAAATAAAAAATGTTTATCAAAAATTTAGATATGATTACGTAGCATTTTCATCAGTGACATGCGCATTATTTTTTAGCGAAACTAAAAAATTGTACCTAACAAACATTTTGTAGAGATTAATTATTTTAACATATTTCACATTTAAAAATATTAAAAACATATTTTATCAAAAATAATAAATAGTTTTTCATTGTCACATCAATATAAAGAAAAAAAATCATAATGTTATTTTTATTGTAATTATAACTATAGAAAAAATCATAATGATTTTATTAAGAAGTCTTTTAACTTTTTGAAAATATAAGTTTAATTTTTCTTTATTTATAAATTTAACATTAATAATATTTTTTTAGGATTATAAAGTTTATAGAAAGCTAAATTCGTAAAGTAAGTAATTTTAATATTTTCTATACATAAAATTAATATTTAGTAATATAAAAATAAAATGTCATCAAAAATTATATTTAGTAAAAAACTATTATTTCCAAAAAATATAAAAAATTATTAAAATTTAAAAATAATATTTATTTTTTTTATGAATTTTAGTCGTACAGTAAGGATTGAAACTCTAACTATATATTCGGTTAAGAGATAAAAATTACTACCACTTTATTTTATCAATTTTAATTGTATTACATAGTTTAAAATACAATATTATAAATAATAACATTAAATAATATATTAATTGGATATAATGTGTAGTCAAATAATTAAATATATATAAAAATTGAAAGGTAGATAATTATATATTTTTATCATCTCAATAAATATCATTAATACATATTTAATAAATGTATTTTACACATGTTTTTGTAAACATGTTGTTTTGTTAAAAAATAAAGTAGTTATTTTAAAATTTAAAGACTATACATATATAACCTTTATTTTGCATTATAGTTACATTTTTTAAAATTTAACAATTTTATCATGTTTCACAAATAATTTATTTTCAAAATCACTAAATATTATATTTAATAAATATAATATATATACATTCCGACATTTAAGTGATAAAGTTATTATTTTCGCTCTCTATGTATATAATGTTAAACAAAATTTAATATTTAATATAATTGAATATGATAATAAGTAATAACTAATAAGGGAGTTTTTGAAAAAAATATATAAAAAATAATTTTGATCGATTTTTGGTTTTTTATTATTTTTGTTATATTCTTTTATCAATTTGATTTTAAACATTCCTAAATCTTAATCTCATTAAATATGTGATGTGTTAATGAAAAATAGTTGGAATAAAAAATCCTCTTAAATGTGGTAAACCATAAAATTCGATAAAATTTAATCATGCTTAAATAAGTAAAGGAGATACTAATAACATTGTTAAATATATATAACATTGGCAAAGATGTTATTTTTTTTCTTTTGACTCCTTGACCAAAAATAAAAAAATTTATAGTTATTATTTTTATTAAATTTATAATGTATGTTAAACATTTTTAAATAATGATTATATTAAATACAATGTATTTATTAAATTTTATTGTACACAATGAATTAGTCTTAATATACATAAACTATTTAATTTTTATTTTTTAAATATAACACATGGTCACAGTAAACAATATCAATATTGGTTACATTCAATAAATAAAAAGATTATAGCTAAAAATAATAAATAAATGATTAAACAGTTTTGTATGATATTAATATATTTATTTTTTTCTATTCAAATATGTTTTATGAATGAAATATATTAAATAGTGAAAAAAAAACATAAAAAATTTCTTCTATAAATTGACGTTTAGCTTTGGTAAAACATCACAACAAACATTTGACATTTATATAAATATTTCATCAGAAAGGTACATAGATAGAGAGAAGAGATGGGAAAAGTTGAGATGAAAAGTGTTGGAGTTATAATGATGGTGATGATTGTGTTGGGTTTTGCACAAGCTGAATTGAAGAGTGATGATGGGTCTGATGGGTTTTTGTGTTCAGTGAAGTGTGCAATTTTATGTGCACCTCAAGAAGGACATCCTGAAATGCATAAAAAATGTATTTCTGATTGTCATTCCCATTGTAAAAAGTTATCCTCTGATCTTTTCAACAATTGTTTTACTGGTTGTGGTTTGATCAAGTCCATTGCCATGAGCATTGGTATGTTTTCTCTCATACTTTCCATGGATTTATAATTCTTCTTTTCTTTTATTTCATTCATTGTCTTTTGCATGGTTTTCATATTTTCCTTTGCTTCTCAGGTGCTCGGGATCTTGCAACCAACATGGTCAATCCTTGCATGCAAGAGTGTAGAAAAAAGCAATAATTTGTTACAAAAAATATTGAAAAAATTAAATGGTTGAAGAAATAATATTCATGTACAATATATTATAAATAAATCTACTCCATTTTATTATGTTTTTTTTTTTAACTCAGGTATTGATAAAACAGCAAAAAAAATTTATTTTTAAAAGAAGTTCATTTGTTCAATTTAACAAGTGCAGTGTACATAACCTTTTTCAAGCTTGTCATATAACGGTTGTATTTCTCAACATTTATTGTTGTTATGTTATCAATCAGTGTTCCGTTTATCTTATTTTAAATACAAAATATGTAAGAAATAATTTATTTTAATTATAAATTTAAAATATTTTATAATAAAATTGTTGACTGAATATGAAATTTTGACCATCATTGGTTATTTCCAAATACCTGTCATTGTATCTCACATAATATAACGACGTTTGTTGTCATACCTGTTGTTGAAACCTTGTGTTAGATATGTATATGACTACAGATATGATATTAATCGTCGTTATATATTGGGTTTTTTTTAAGTGAAATTTGTTTTAGATTTTTTCTGATTTCTTACGTATTTAAATATACAAAATCTAGTACAATACAAATTTTAGACATATTTATAGTAATACATGTTAGACAAATGACATCTAGAGGGGAGTGAATAGATAAACATATTAAAATAGATGTTAAATTAAAAATTTATTTGTGAGTCAATAATTTGTTTGAACACAGATAAAGCGGAAGCGATAATATAATCAGGAAAAGAGAAAGAGATAAGGGAAAGAGAAGAACACACAATGATTTATACTACTTCGGGTATAACCAACCCTACATCTAGTTCCCAGTCAACTCTTAACACAAGAGTGACTCTCAATTCACTATTTTTCAAATTCAATTTACAAATTACAATCTACTCAGCAGAAGAACCAGTAAAAAGTAAACTAATTAAAAAGATAATCATCTCCTTAGAAACCCACTAAGGATGAACACCTCCCTAGAATCCCACTAGGGATGCACACCTCCTCTGAACAAATCAAATGATGAAAAACACCTCCTTAGAATCCCACTAAGGATGAACACCTCCCTAGAATCACATTAGGGATGAACACCTCCCTGAACAAATCAAAGGGAAGAAAACACCTCCTAAACCCACAAAGGACAAAGGAGTAAGATAAGAACAATCACACCTGAGTAATGAAGACAACAAATTGTAGAAGCATGTAGAATGTCAATCTCTAAGAACAAGTGTGATTAACAATGAAAGCACTGAAGGTAGTAGAGAAGAGAGTTTTCTCAGAAGGTGTAAAATATCTCTCGTTGCCTTGCTCAGAATTCTTTTCTCAAAATTGATTGAATGTAAATTGTATTTTCAAATTCTGTAATTGTTTTTTTTTATTTATCATCAAAACTTAATTAAATAGAAAAAATAGCATAAAAAAATGGTCGTTGGACATTAATATTTTCCTGAATAAAAATAAGGATATATTCAAAAATATTTATTCTTCAAAACAAATATATTTGTCAAATTTGAATTGCCATAATTGATTATGTTACCAGTATAATCAATTATGACAGAGAAAATCATTTTTCCATTTTTGATGCATCATAATTGATTATGACAGTGAAAAATAATAATGTTATGAATTTTATCACACTTGTGCTTTGGAGGCTTATGTATAATATTACTTCATCAACTTGTACCTCCATATCCAGTATTCTAAGACTCTATCTAATATTCAGGAATTATCTTGGGCTTGCTTGAATGTTGAATAAAATATTTATCAAAATCATATCTTGGGCTTGCTTGAGTCTTGAATGTTGTTGACTTGAATCATCATCAAAATTATCTCTTAGGAATGTAGAGACATGTTTTACATTGTCATCAATCTCCCCCTTATTGCTTTCAATCTCCCCCTTTTTTATGACTCTATATAGTTAGCTCAAGATTAACACAGTATAGTATAACACAGATTAGCACAAATTTGTATAGTGTCAGAGTCTCTTAATCTCCCCCTGGATATATTAATAACAAGACTCCCCCTAACTCATATGAGCAAAGACTTCTCTTAACTCCCCTTGTTTAATTTAGAGATAGGAATGAATTTCACACAGATTTTAATTAATCAAAAAATCCCCCCTGTTTCATTGATAATCATAAAAAATATTATAAGAGAAAAAAATCTCCCTCTATTTCACACAGATTAATATCATCAAAATATCTCCCTGTTTCATTGATAATTATGAAAAATATTGCAATATAAATTGAGAACATATTTGCACATATTAGTATATAAATCAAGGCAGAGAAGATAAAATGTTCATAGAGAAGAACATCATATTAAGGAGGCAATATCTTGGATACCTAAGACAAATGAAGAGAGAGAAAAATAGGGCAATTGAATGATTGTAGAGATAATGGAATGAAATGCAGTAGTTTTCCCAAATTGCAGTCTACTTATTTAGGTAGCTTTCAAATTCAAATTCACTCATATTCCAGATTTCAAATTTCAAATTCAAATTGCAACAAATTTCAAATTTCAAATTTCAAATTTCAAATTTCAAATTCAAATTCCAATAAATTCCAAATTTCAAATTCAAATTTCTAATCCCAAATTTCAAATTCAAATTTCAAATTCCAATTCAAATTCAATTTCAAAAATCTCAAACTGCAAAAATTTCAAATTTCAAAATCTCAAACTACAAAATTTCAAATTTCAAAATTCTCATACTGCAAATTTAAAAAAAAAAAAATTTCAAACAGCAAAATTTCAAATTTCAAAAATCTCAAACTGCAAAATTTAAAAAAAAAACCTCAAACTACAAAATTTCAAATTTCAAGAATCTCAAACTATAAAATTTCAAACTTTAATAATTTCAAATTTTCAAAATTCAAACTTTCAAATTTCAAAGTTGGTTAACAATCAAATTTATGTGACAGATAAATGCAGATATTCAATATAGAGGCTTGAGAGACAATTATAAACTTATCTTTGTATTTCCCTATTCATCTAGCTTGTTCCTGTACACCCATTTAGCTTCAATAACCTGCATTAATTTCTTATCCTTGATAATTACCTGCAACATCAACATACAAATCTAGGTACCCTTTAATTATTTTTGGGTCCTTAAAAAGGTTAGTAGAATCACAAGTCTCTGCCAAAAGACTAAGGATTAAAAGAATATAACCATGATATAATAATTTATTATCACAACACCTTCAGAATCAACATAATTGATTATGACATCAAGAAAAAAATTTCCAATTCTGATAATCATATAGATGCTCAAACTATCATCTAGACATGTATAAATGCTTTGTTCCTTTAGGCACCCATTCATATTTGTCATTAGATATGCCAAAATATTTTATGTAACATCTATTTGATGTATGACCTATTTTCATGCAATAAAAACATGTTGGTTTTCTTTGAAAATGTCTAAATGAGTTTCTTAAAGTTTTTGAAACTGGTTTCACATCTGTTTTCCCTGACTCTTTCACAAAAATAGATTTATGAGGTTCTAGACTTTCTTTGGGTTTGTAACCAAGTCCAGCTTTGCTAGAATTCCCTCTTTGATAACATAATATAGAATCAAGATTTTCAGAAGATTTTGAAAACTTGCTTATTATTTTCTCTAACTTGAAATCTCATTTTCCAAATGATTACAATTTTCACAAGGTTTAGCAACTTCTTTATTTTTATACAAAGTTTTAAATTTCTTAACATCTTTCTTTAAGCACTCATTTTCTTTTTCAAGAATACCAACAATATTTTCTAATGCATTAAACTTTTATCTAAGTGCATTGTATTTCTTAGATAATTTGGTAAAACCTTCATACATATCTTGATATTCTTTAAACAACTCATCTCATCATATTCATTTAAGGATTTTGTACTGCTTACCTGTGATGAGACTTCATCATCACTTTTTGTCATCAAGCAAATATTTACTTCTTCTTCTCCATCACTGCTTTCGGAAGAACTCTCTTATATTGTGGAAGAATCATTATCCTCCTAAGCAATATAAGCTTTGCGTTTGTTCTTATAGATACCATTCTTCCCTTTCTTCACATCTTTCTTAAGTTCCAGACAGTCTGATTTGATATGACCAGGTTTTCTATATTCATAGCAATGATATTTATTTGTTTTCTCCTTTCTTTGTTGTCTCTTTTTCCTGTTCTTCATAAAGAGAGAAAATTGTTTAACAACAAGAGACATATCAGAATCCAAAAATTTACCTTCATTTTCGCTTTCGTCTTGTGAAGATTTTTATACTTTTAGAGTTATCATCTTGGCTTGATTCTGTTAACCATTCTTTAACCTTTGTAGTTCCATCTCATATTCTTGCAGCTTTCCAAATAGAGTAACAATATTGATTTCTGTGAGATCCTTTGATTCTGCAATAGTAGTGACCTTTGGTTGCCAATTCTTATCTAAAGATTTCAAGATCTTTGTGTTCAACTCCTCATTGTCAAAACTCTTTCCTAATGCTTTCAAGTGATTTACTCTATGTGTGAAGCGTGTCTGGAAACCCGTGATGTTTTCATTTTGCTGCATTTGAAATACTTCATACTCCTGGATGAGTGTGTTCTTACGTGCTCGCTTTACTTCATTTGTTCCTTCATGTGTTACTTCAAGAGTGTCCCATATTTCTTTTGCCGTCTTGCATTGTGAGACCCTGAAAAATTCATTACGAATTAAGGCAGAAACAATAACATTGCGAACTCTTACATCACAATGGGTACGCTTATTTTCATCCAGCGTCCATTGGTCAAAAGTCTTTGGAACAACTCCAGATTTCGTTGTTCTCATCGGAATGTAGGGACCATTGAGTACAACATCCCAAACACCATAATCTAGTGTTTGTAAAAATATTTCTATTCTTGATTTCCAAAACTGATAGTCTTCTCCTTCAAATAATGGTAGTCTGTTTATTGAGGTTTCTTCCCTGTAAACCTGATTCTGCATAGACATCTTGACAGATCGTTTAGAAATATCTTATCTAACCAAGCTCTGATACCACTTGTTAGACAAATGGCATCTAGAGGGGGTGAATAGATGCACAAATTAAAATAGATGTCAAATTAAAATTTTTTTTTAGAGTCAATAATTTGTTTAAACACAGATAAAACGGAAGCGATAATATAATCAGAAAAAGAGAAAGAGATAAGGGAAAGAGAAGAGCACATAGTGATTTATACTGGTTTGGGTATAGCCAACCCTACATCCAGTTTCCAGTCAACTCTTAACACAAGAGTGACTCCCAATTCACTATCTTTCAAATTCAGTTTACAAATTACAATCAACTCAGCAGAAGAACTAGTAAAAAGTAAACTAATTAAAAAGACAATCACCTCCTTAGAAACCCACTAAGGATGAACACCTCCTTGGAATCCCACTAGGGATGAACACCTCCTCTGAACAAATCAAAGGATGAAAAACACCTCCTTAGAATCCCACTAAGGATGAACACCTTTCTAGAATCACATTAGGGATGAACACCTCCCTGAACAAATCAAAGGGATGAAAATACCTCATAAACCCATAAAGGATGAAGGAGTAAGATAAGAACAATCACACTTGGGTAATGGAGACAACAAATTGTAGAAGCCTGTAGAATGCCAATCTCCAAGAACAAGTGTAATTAACAATGAAAGCACAAAAGGCAGTAGAGAATAAGGTTTTCTCAGAAGGTGTAAAATATCTCTGTTTCTTTGCTCAAAATTCTTTTCTCAAAACTGATTGAATGTAAATTGTATTTTCGAATTTTGTAATTATTTATTTTTTATGTTTCATCAAAACTTAATTAAATAGAAAAATAGCATCAGAAAATAACAGTTGGACATTAATATTTTCGTGAATAAAAATAAGGATATATTAAAAAATATTTATTCTTCAAAACAGATATATTTTTCAAATTTAAATTGCCATAATTGATTATGTTACCAATATAATAATTATGACAGAGAAAATCATTTTTTCATTTCTGATGCATCAAAATTGATTATGACAGTGAAAAATATCATGTTATGAATTTTATCACATTTGTGCTTTGGAGGCTTATGCATAATATTACTTCATCAACTTGTACCTCCATATCCAGTATTTTAAGACTCTATCTAGTCTTCGGGAATCATCTTGGACTTGTTTGAATGTTGAATAAAATCTTTATCAAAATCATATATTAGGCTTGCTTAAGTCTTGAATGTTATTGACTTGAATCATCATCAAAATCATCTCTTGGGAATGTAGGGACATGTTTCACATTGTCATCAATCTTCCCCTTATTGCTTTCAATACAGAATTATAAATATATACAATACTTATTATATAATATTAGTTTTACTATAAAATTATACAAAAGTCATTATAAATTCTATCAGTATAATTAGTAATCTATCCTAAATGTATAAGACTAATCAGTCAACTATCCTAAAGTTCAACTATATATACAATAATGAAATTAAGCTATTGTGATGAATTAGTTGTGTTGATAAAGTAAACCATATGTGTCTAATATAATGTATGACATTTGTATCCATGAAAGATATGTTGATATTGCAATATGGTAAATAAATATTCATAAGTATAATTATGGTACCTAATCATTTTTAAATAAATAATACTTGTTTTACCTGATCTTAACATCTATCTATTCCTATTCGGATAATGATTGTCATCCATTGCATTACATAATAACCACACTTATATCCTCCAAATTATTTGTTACACTGTTTCTTGTTAGACAAATGACATCTAGAGGGGGGTGAATAGATGCACAAATTAAAATAGATGTCAAATTAAAAATTTATTTGTGAGTTAATAATTTGTTAAAGCGGAAGCAATAATACAATCAGGAAAAGAGAAAGAGATAAGGGAAAGAGAAGAGCACACAGAGATTTATACTGGTTCGGGTATAGCCAACCCTACATCCAGTTCCCAGTCAACTCTTAACACAAGAGTGACTCCCCATTCACTATATTTCAAATTCAGTTTACAAATTACAATCAACTTAGAAAAAGAACTAGTAAAAAGTAAACTAATTAAAAAGACAATCACCTCCTTAGAAACCCACTAAGGATGAACACCGCCGTAGAATCCCACTAGGGATGAACACCTCCTCTGAACAAATCAAAGGATGAAAACACCTCCTTAGAATCCCACTAAGGATGAACACCTCCATAGAATCACACTAGGGATGAAGGTAATAAAAATAAGAACAAACACACCTGGGTAATGGAGACAACAAATTGTAGAAGCCTTGTAGAATGCCAATCTCCAAGAATAAGTGTGATTAACAATGAAAGTACAGAAGACAGTAGAGAAGAGGGTTTTCTCAATAAGTGTGATTGAATGTAAATTGTATTTTTCAAATTCTGTAGTCGTGTGTTTTTTATTTTTCATCAAAACTTAATTAAATAGAAAAATACCATCAGAAAATGACCGTTGGACATTAATAATATCATAGAGAAAATCAGGATGTATTCAAAAATATTTATTCTTTAAAACGGATATATTTTTCAAATTTGAATTTCCATAATTGATTATATTACCATTATAATTAATTATGATAGAGAAAATCATTTTTCCATTTCTGGTGCATCATAATTAATTATGACAGTGAAAAATATCATGTTATAAATTTTATCACACTTGTGCTTTGGAGACTTATGCATAATATTACTTCATCAACTTGTACCTCCATATCCAGTATTCTAAGACTCTATCTAGTCTTCAGGAATCATCTTGGGCTTGCTTGAATCATCATCTTTATCAAAAACATATATTGGGCATGTAAGGAAATGTATCACATTGTCACCTACGTCATAAATTCAGCTTGTCCTTAAATTCATCTTGAATGGTGTTGACTTGAATGTAGTTGACTTGAATAATCATCAAAATAATCTCTTGGGAATGCAGGAACATTTCCATCAATCTCCCCCTCATTGCTTTCAATCTCCCCCTTTTTGATGATGATCAAGGAAATACCTGAAATGAATTAAAATGCTTGACTCTATATAGCCAGCTCAAGATTAGCACATATTTGTATCAAGTGTCAGAGTCTCTTAATCTCCACCTGGATATATTAATAACAAGACTCCCCCTAACTCATATGAGCAAATACTTTTCTTAACTCCCCTTATTTAATTTAGATAGGAAAGAATTTCACACAGATTTTAATTCATCAAAAAATCTCCCCCTGTTTCATTGATAATCATAAAAAAATATTATAAGAAAAAATGTTCCCCTGTTTCACACAGATTAATATCATTAAAATATCTCTCTGTTTCATTGATAATTAAAAAAATATTATAAGAAAAAAAATCTCCCCCTGTTTCAGACAGATTAATATCATCAAAATATTTCCATGTTTCATTGATAATTATGAAAAATATTGCAATAGAAACTGAGAACAAATTTGTACCTATTAGTATATAAATCAAGGTAGAGAAGATAATGCATTAAAAAGTGTCATAGAGAAGAATATCATATTAAGGAAATAATATCTAGGATACCCAAGACAAATGAAGAGAGAGAAAGATAGGAGAATAAAATGATTATAGAGATAATGAAATTAAATGCAGTAGTTTCCCTCCATTGCGAGTCTTCTTATTTAGGCAACTTTCAAATTCAAATGCACTCATATTCCAGATTTCAAATTTCAAATTCAAATTGCAACCAATTTCAAATTTCAAATTCAAATTCCAACCAATTCCAAATTTCAAATTCAAATTTCTAATCCCAAATTTCAAATTTCAATTCAATTTCAATTTCAAAAATCTCAAACTGCAAAAATTTCAAATTTCAAAATCTCAAACTACAAAATTTCAAATTTCAAAAATCTCAAATTGCAAAATTTCAAATTTCAAAAATCTCATATTGCAAAATTTCAAATTTCAAAAATATCATACTGCAAATTTTTAAAAACATCTCAAACTGCAAAATTTCAAATTTCAAGAATCTCAAATTACAAGATTTCAAACTTTATAATTTCAAATTTTCATAAATTCAAATTTTCAAAATTCAAACTTTCAAATTTCAAAGTTGGTCAACATAATTGATTATGACAACAAGAAAAAAAATTCTGATTCTGATAATCAACTAGATGCTCAAATTATCATCTAGATATGTGTAAATGCTTTGTTCCTCTAGGCACCCATTCATATTTGCCATTAGATATGCCAAAATGTTTTATGTAACATCTATTTGATGTATGACCTAATTTCATGCAATAAAAACATGTTGGTTTTCTTTGAAAAGGTCTAAATGCGTTTCTTAAAGTTTTTGAAACTGGTTTCACATCTGTTTTCCTTGACTCTTTCACAAAAATAGTTTTATGAGGTTCTAGACTTTCTTTGGGTTTGTAACAAAGTCCAGCTTTGCTAGAATTTCCTCTTTGATAACCTAATATCGAATCAAGATTTTCAGAAGATTTTAAAAAATTGCTTATTATTTTCTCTAACTTGAAAATCTCATTTTCCAAAAGATTACAATTTTCACAAGGTTTAACAACTTCTTTATTTTTAGACAAAGTTTTAGATTTCTCAACATCTTTCTTTAAGCACTCATGTTTTTTTTCAAGAATACCAACAATATTTTCTAATGCATTAAACTTTTGCCTAAGTGCATTGTATTTCTTAGATAACTTGGTAAAACCTTCATACATATCTTGATATTCTTTAAATAACTCATCATATTCATTTAAGGAATTTGTACTACTTACCTGTGATGAGGCTACATCATCACTTTTTGTCATCAAACAAGTTTTCTTCTTCTTCTCCATCATTGCTTTCGGAAGAACTCTCTTGTATTGTGGAAGAATCATTATCCTCCCAAGCAATATAAGCTTTGCATTTGCTCTTATAGGTATCGTTCTTCTCTTTCTTCTTCTCTTTCACATCTTTCTTCTCTTTTTTAAGTTCCGGACAGTCTGATTTGATATGACTAGGTTTTCCACATTTATAGCAATGAAATTTATTTGTTTTCTCCTTTCTTTGCTGTCTCTTTTTCCTGTTCTTCATAAAGCGAGAAAATTGTTTAACGAAAAGAGACATATCGGAATCCGAAAACTTACCTTCATTTTTGCTTTCGTCTTGTGAAGATTTTTCTACTTTTAGAGCTATCGTCTTGGTTTGATTCTGTTCACCGTTCTTTAACCTTTGTAGCTCCATCTCATGTTCTTGTAGCTTTCCAAATAGAGTAACAATATTCATTTTTGTGAGATCCTTTGATTCTGTAATAGCAATGACCTTTGGTTGCCAATTTTTGTCTAAGGATTTCAAGATCTTTGTGTTCAACTCCTCATTGTCAAAACTCTTTCCTAATGCTTTCAAGTGATTTACTATATGTGTGAAGCATATCTGGAAATCCGTGATGCTTTCATTTTGTTGCATTTGAAACAATTCATACTCCTGGATGAGTGTGTTCTTACGTGCTCGCTTTACTTCATTTGTTCCTTCATGTGTCACTTCAAGAGTATCCCATATTTCTTTTGTCGTCTTGCATTGTGAGACCCTGAAAAATTCATTACGAGTTAAGGCAGAAACAATAGCATTTCGGGCTCTTACATCATATTGGGCACACTTGTTTTCATCCAGCATCCATTGATCAAAAGTCTTTGGAACAACTCCAGATTCCATTTTTCTCATCACAATGTAAGGACCATTGAGTACAGCATCCTAAACACCATAATCTAGTGTTTGTAAAAATATTTCCATTCTCGTCTTCAAAACTGATAGTCTTCTCCTTTAAATAATGGTGGTCTGGTTATTGAAGCTCCTTCTCTGTAAACCTGATTCTGCATAGACATCTTGATAGATCGTTTAGAAATATCTTATCTAACCAAGCTCTGATACCACTTGTTAGACAAATGACATCTAGATGGGGGTGAATAGATGCATAAATTAAAATAGATGTCAAATTAAAAATTTATTTGTGAGTCAATAATTTATTAAAGCGGAAGCAATAATATAATTAGGAAAAGAGAATAGCACACAGAGATTTATACTGGTTCGGGTATAGCCAACCCTACATCCAGTTCCCAGTCAACTCTTAACACAAGAGTGACTCCCCATTCACTATCTTTCAAATTCAGTTTACAAATTACAATCAACTCAGAAGAAGAATCAGTAAAATGTAAACTAATTAAAAAGACAATCACCTCCTTAGAAACCCACTAAGGATGAAAACCTCCCTAGAATCCTACTAGGGATGAACACCTCCTCTGATCAAATCAAAGGATGAAAACACCTCCTTAGAATCCCACTAAGGATGAACACCTCCCTAGAATCACACTAGGGATGAAGATAATAAAAATAAGAACAACCACACCTGGGTAATGGAGACAACAAATTGTAGAAGCCTTGTAGAATGTCAATCTCCAAGAACAAATGTGATTAACAATGAAAGCACAGAAGGCAGTAGAGAAGAGGGTTTTCTCAAAAAGTGTAAAATATCTCTGTTGCGTTGCTCAAAATTCTTTTCTCAAAACTAATTGAATGTAAATTGTATTTTTTGAATTCTGTAGTTGTGTGTTTTTTATTTTTCATCAAAACTTAATTAAATAGAAAAATAACATCGGAAAATGGTCGTTAGACATTAATAATATCATAGAGAAAATCAGGATGTATTCAAAAATATTTATTCTTTAAAATGGATATATTTTTCAAATTTGAATTGTCATAATTGATTATATTACCAGTATAATTAATTATGATAGAGAAAATCATTTTTCCATTTCTGGTACATCATAATTAATTATGACAGTGAAAAATATCATGTTATGAATTTTATTACACTTGTGCTTTGGAGGCTTATGCATAATATTACTTCATCAATTTGTACTTCCATATCCAGTATTCTAAGACTCTATCTAGTCTTCAGGAATCATCTTGGGCTTGCTTGAATCATCATCTTTATCAAAAACATATATTGGGCATGTAGGAAAATGTTTCACATTGTCACATACGTCATAAGTTCAGCTTGTCCTTAAATTCATCTTGAATAGTGTTGACTTGAATGTAGTTGACTTGAATCATCATCAAAATCATCTCTTGGAAATGCAGGAACATTTCCATCAATCTCCCCCTCATTGCTTTCATTTCTCAAAATATAGAAATTAAATTAGTTTGTTAGTAACATAAATAAACAAAAATAAATGTCATATTATACCTTTAGATGCAACCATGTGAGTTTTTGTGGTCTTCCACTTCACCTCCCGCTCATTATGTTATATATAGAATAAACACTAATAACAGTTACACTTAGTTAAAATATATATAAAAAATATAATTGTAATATAATATAATTTCTATAAAAACAACCAAATTTAGTTATCAATCTACTATTTATTTAAGATATAGTGGTGACTTTTTATGTAATGAACAAAACCATGTTGTTGTGTTACTAATCATAGATATGACAAATAATTGTCAATAATGATTATACATTGAAACATGTTGAAGTTAGTTAAATTGGAATTGAATAAAGATAAACCATCAAGAAAATTTATTTACTCATAACATATGGTGCAAAATAAATTATTTTTCTCGATAAGAGATTATTTGTGAGGTATGTTTATGTTTCTGACTTCTTATTACCAAGTGGTTGAATGAGTTGAGGATCTTAAAATCCATACACTTCATCTTTTCCCTCACTCACACATAACTGGGAGAAATACTTATAACAAGTGACATAATAATTAATATTTCAATAACTAAAATACTAAGAACTTTAAATTAAATGACTTACATAATCCACAACTGCATAACGAATATGTTCCTATTGCAATATCTAACATGTCACACATGTGTAAATATAATGAGATATCAGTATTCCTTTAAAAAATGGTAGAATCCTATGACACCTCAACTAGATTGTTACTAATGACCCTCGCAATATCCAACAATAAAAGACAAAGTGTCACTAGTACTATATGTTACTTCTTTTTCCCATATTTCTAACGTTGTGACTGCACATAAATACATTAATATTAAAAACAATATAATAAAAAAAAATAAAACACACGATTGTTATTGTCAAACTGTGCTATCTGATATAGTACTAGTTAGATGTCTAGGCCTAGAAATGAAAGTGTGAATTGCTTGTACTAAATTTGTAACCTCATTTGTCGGCACAAGCACAACAACACTACCATCACAAATTTTTATCAACATGACCTTAACCAAATGAGTAGGAAGATGCACACTATGTAACATAGTGACCCCTTTAAAAATTATCCCAAAAGTCCCTAACCTTGGGGAATTAGTGTCGTCAACATAAAGCTCACACCTGATACGATGATTTATATTCTTCCTTGATGGTACATCTGCAGTAGTTGCCTATTGGAAGAGTCCTGGGCTCATCAATTACTGGTAAACTGGTGTCACAAGTTTTGTGTCACAGTCTCTGTGGTCTCTTGTCTGAGCTCCTCCCTTAGCTCCTCCCTAATCTCCTCCCTTAATTGCACTCTCAAATTCTTCATATAGTCCTGACTGGTTACACCTATGTGAACGTCAATAGTAAGAGGTATCCTCTGACCACTACCATGTCTAAGTGAGAGGGACTTTAACCTAGTAGCTCATTTACTAGACTTCTTGGACATCTGCTCTAATTTAGGAGGTAATCCTTCAGTATCAGATATTTTTCTATTAGAATATAATTTGTCAAGAATCAAACATCCCCAGACTCAACACAAATTCCTTCAAAAATATTTCATATCGCTATCAATCATCACAATATTAATCCTAGATCAATTCATATATTAATCAAAATATAATAGTTACTTATTGGAGAGGAACAATACACTGTCTTACAGACCGCCACCAATCAATGTTAACCACCCAGGAGCACAACTAACAAGAGGGAACGAGCCACGCCAAGCGGAGGAGGTGTGGCGCAAGACAAAGGAGAAGTGTGATATGTTGTGCCAGTGTGTGGGTATCCTCCAAAGTCTCACATTGGGTAGTTTGAAGAAGGGAGTAGAAGGAAACCACTATAAAAATAAGGAATTGAAGTAGGCATGGCAACGGGGCGGGGCGGGTTTTGCCTCCCCGATCCCCGTCCCCGACTTTTTAATCATCCCCGCCTCGATCCCCGTCGGGGTTAGAAATTAAGTCCCCGTCCTCGCTGGGTTTCGGGTTCCCCGTCCCCGATCTATATTATTTTTAAAAAGATAATTACATTTATAATAAATTAATTTTACTATCTATTTTTTATATATAAATAAATATTTATAATTTTATAATTTATAATAATTATTAATTAAATATACATTTTAATTTATTATATTTATATTAAAATATGTATGTAAAAGAAATATTTAATCATTTTTTATTTATATCAATATTATTATTATTATAATACTATATTCAAATATTTGAATACTTATAACATTATCATTATTATTATAATACTGTATTCAAACATTTGATTATATATATAAGTTAATTCATTTTTAAGTTGTAATTTAAAAATATGAAATATATAGTTTATAATGAAATATTTAATAAGTTAATTATTATTCAATTAATTCAAAGTAATAAAAGTTTAAATTATCAATTCTTTTAATCCTTTAAAATACAATTATTTTATTAAGATAAAATTTGATATATGATAAATAAGAATAATAAGATAAACAAATGACATAATAAAACCTAATAAATATAAATTATAAATAAAATAATATTAGTTACTATTAAGATTTATGTAAAATATTTAGAAAAAGATAAAGAATAAAAAAATTAACTGTGTTCATCAAATTAATTGAAAAGATTGAAAAAAAAACAAATTGATGAGAGAGATTAAGAAAATATGAAAAACTAAAAGGTATAAGAGAGAATAATATAATAAATTAATTGATATAAAAGATTAAAAAAGATAAAAAGATTAAAAAATAGGTAGAAGAAAAATAAAAATTGGTAATATATAAAAAAATGACCTTATATGTAATAGAAAAAGAAAAGAAAATACTTTTAAAATATTAATATTTTAAAATTTAATTTAAATATAAAGTCGGAGGCGGGGACTGGGTCTGGGTCGGGGTGGGGATTGCATTACCCATCCTCGCCCCCGCCCTCGACTTTTTAAAGCGGGGAAAACCCGAACCCGAACCCGCCCCCGCCCCCGGTCAACTCGGGTTTTCCCTGTCAAACTCGGGGCGGGGACGAGTTTAATTGCCATCCCTAAATTGAAGTGGGTATTAGACACCACAATTTAAAAGAGTTTCCTTTGTGTATAAGGGACTAGAGTGAGTTGTGAGTCAGAGAGGGTTTATAGTTTTTAGGGACAAAAATTGTATGTGAGGGTTTGCAATTTACCGATCCAAAAAATTGCACGTTGAGTAATAAAATATTGTTGAGTGTGTTCATGGATGTAGGCCTTGAGGTGCTGAACCACATTACAATATTTTGTGTGCTTTTAATTGTTTGTTGTGGGTGTGTGCTTCCGCTGGTTGAGTTTTGTGTGCAAGTGTTCTTTTCCCTTTTGGTACCCAACAGTGGTATCAGAGTTGTTGGTGTGGTGGGCTCTGTGGGATTCTTAATTCTTAGTATGCTCTGTGGTTGCAATATTATCTGATCTTCCACATTAGAAAATAATTGAGGTTTTGTCCTAGGGAGGAAGAGAAGCAGTGTGCCAGGGAGGAAGAGAAGCAATACGTGGGATAGAGCAGTGCGGTGCTATGGCTATGATGAAGTTAGATGTTTCTTTGTTTGATGGGAGGATAGAATTCTCCTTATGGAAATGCACAATCCAAGACTATTTCATCCAGCAGGGTCTTGATTGTGTGATCTTCCACATCAGAAAAGAATTGAGGTTCTGTCCTAGGGAGGAAGAGAAGCAGTACATGGGCCAGAGCAGTGCGGTGTTATGGCTATGGTGAAGTTAGATGTTTCTTTGTTTGATGGGAGGATAGACTTCTCCTTATGACAATGAACAATCCAAGACTATTTAATCCAGCAGGGTCTCAATTGTGCCTTAGAAGAAGAAAAGTCAATTGAGATGAAAGATTCAGAATGGAGTACAATCCAGAAAAAGGCAGTGAGCACAATTCGATTAGCACTAGCTCCACAAATCAAAGTGACTATGTGGAAAGAAACCTCTCCAAGGAAATTGTGGGATTTGTTAGAAAGCAAGTTTGTATCAACGACGTTGACCAATTGATTGATGATGAAAATGAATTTGTACTCACTGAAGATGGAAGATGAAGGTAATGTGTTTGATCATATTAATAAGTTTAATGAGCTAATATCCAAACTGATGAATGTAGGGGAGACTATCAAAGATGAAGAGTAGACATTGTTGTTGTTAGCTTCTTTACGCAAATCTTATAAAACACTAGTGCAATCATTGCTAGCTAGGAGGAATATATTGCTACTAGATGAGGTGATAAGGACATTGAAAGAGAGTCAACAAATGATGAGTGGTAATAAATCATCTGAAGATAGTCAGATACTGCTAGCTAAAAGTGAGCAAGGAAAGAAAAAGTATGGTGATTAACATGGTAGAAGATTCCAGCCGAGAGATATGAGTATTGTTAAGTACTATTACTGTGGAGAGTTTGGTCACATTCAAGTCAAATGTCCAGAATTCAATGAGGACTTGAAATACATGAAGGAAAAGAAGAGTATTCCTTCTATAAATATGGTCAGTCATGATGATGGATTAGTGTGAGACTTTGAATGAAGGGAGGATATGTTGTACCAGTGTGTGGATATCCTCCAAAGTCCCACATTGGGTAGTTTGAAGAAGAGAGTGGAAAGAAACCACTATAAAAATAAGGATTGATGTAAGTATTAGACACCACAATTTAAAAGAGTTTCCTTTGTGTATAAGAGGCTAGAGTGAGTTGTGAGTCAGAGAGGGTTTATAGTTTTTTCGGGAAAAAATTGTATGTGAGAGTTTGCAATTTTTCGGTCCTAAAAATTGCATGTTGAGTAATAAAATATTGTTGAGTGTGTTCGTGGATGTAGACCTTGAGGTGTTGAACCACATTAAAATATCTTGTGTGTTTTTAATTGTTTGTTGTGGGTGTGTGCTTCCGCTGGTTGAGTTTTGTGTGCAGGTGTTCTTTTCCCTTCTGGTACCCAACAAAGCGGAGGTGCATGAGCGACATGGAGGTGCAGGACGCGATGCAGAGGGAGTGGGGAGGAGCAGGGAGTAAATCAGAGGTGCAAGACACGACTGAGAGGGAGAAAATGAGACAAAATGGAAGGAAGAGGAAGAAGGAGGTGCGAGAAATGATGGAAGAGACGATGAAAGTGAACGAGGAGGGTATATTAAAAATATGATGACAGTTATTAAATAACAGTCCTTAAATAATTGATATCGCCTTGCATTCAACGATGATTATTTAATAACTATCGTCGTATAAGATATACAACGATGATGATTATTAAATAACTCGTCGTTATACATTTATTTTTATTTTAATTGATAAAAATTATGACTGGACTAAATTCAACACAATTTATCCAAACTTGGATAAATTAGATTTGACTTATCTTGATTTAATTAACATAATTAATCCATTTTATTTTAATTTGACTTGACTTAAAATTATTAAATAATTATTTTAAAATTATTCTTTAAATATATTTTTTAAAAAATGTTTTTAAAAATTTAAAAATAAATTAAAAAAAAAAACTAGATGAATAAGTGTCCATCCATTCACCTTAATCAACATTGCACTGATTTCCAAGAAGCATTCATAAAATTCATTTTCAAGCAATTGTCTTAGAAAGAATCAATCTATCACGTACCTTCCCATCACTCCATACTTATCATGATGGATGGAAGAAAAAGATCAAGTTGAGACTTAAAACAAGTGTTTATATATATATATATATATATATATATATATATATATATATATATATATATATATATATTTATTTATATCATACTTGTATTTTTTTTTTTAATTTGTTACAGTTTTATATTTCTTTAATAGATATCCATTGATAATTAGTGGTTAATCTTTTGGCTGCATTTCTATCTTAAAATCTCTATTTAGTAAAACAAGCTGCATTTTTTCATTGGTTTTCATAATCTTTTATAAAGTTCACAATATTTTTATAAAAATTTGTCTCATGAAGTGATTTGTATGTCCAGCCAAGCTACCTCACTCATTGTAGTTATCTTCAACATTTGAATTAGGATATAAGGTAGGGATCAATATAAAATTTGGATTTAGTTTAAAAATATATAATATATTTTATAATAATTTACAAAGATGTATTTTTAAAAGCGTAACAAGTTAAAGTTTTTTTTACAAATATATATATATATATATATATATATATATATATATAACTTTTAATTATGCTATTTTGATAAAATATGATAAATATAAAAATAATTATAAAGATCAAATGAATAATTAATATATTCTATATTTTATATTATATTACTTGATTAATTTAAACTCAAATATTTGTTAAAAATATAAATTTATAATAAAATATTTATAATTATCAAAATAGATATTATTAAAAAATATCTTTATTTAAATAATTAAAATATTACTTTATTCATAAAAAAATTAACTAATAGTTATGCTAGTAATTTTGTTTTTTTTTCAATGACCCTAAACTATTTGGTTAAGAATAAAAATTGCTACTACTTTTATCAACTAATATTAGTAATACTACATAATTTAATATATAATATTATAACTAAGTTATCTGTATAATTCCATTAGATATTACATTTATTATATAATGTGTAGTCAAATCATTCAATATAATATTAAAAGGTTATCATCTCAATAAATATTTAATTTACGAGTTATAAATATGTTTTTTTAGACCTGTTATTTTATTCTAAAAATATAAAGTAGCTATTTTAAAATTTAAATATTTGACTGTACATATATATAAGTTTTATTTTGCATAATAATTATATATTATAAAAATTTAATATTTTATAATGTTTCACATTGTTCAAAACCATTAAATATTATATATATAATGCATTTAGATTATTAGATTTAATATCATTAAATTTTGATAAATAATCATATTAATAGGGATGTTTACCATTCAGTTTGATTTGGTATATTATTAAATAATTGTCCCAACCAGATATAAAAATTAAATAAAATTTATCTTTATTTTATTTTAATATAAAATTAACTAATATTTTATTATTTATTATAAATCAGTTTTTGTGATTTGTTTATTATTAAATCCTTAACTATTTGTTACAAAAATTATATATTTTTAAATTATTAAATATTGGATAATAAAAATTATTTAAATAGAAAACGTATAATTATTTTTATCATATTTAGATAAGATTGAAGATGTTCTAAATAAAAATGTATTTATAATATATTTGTATTATTTTTTATATTTAAATTAAATTAATCTAAATATTTATAAACATGGTCAAATTAAATAATCGTTACATTCAATAAATAAAATAATTATAGCTAAAAATAATAAATCAATGATTAAATATGTATATATATCATTAATATATTTCATTTATTCTTATTAAAATATGTTTCATCAATAAAATGTTTTAAAGAGTAATTAAAAAATATAACAATTTTCTTCTATAAATTGATGTATAGCTTTTGTGAAACTTGACAGAAGATATTTGACAGTTATACAGATATTTTACAGAGTGTGTAAAGAGAGATGAGAAAAGCAGAGATGAAAAGTATTGGAGTTATGATGATGGTGATGATTGTGTTGGGTTTTGCAGAAGCTGAATTGAAAAGTGATTCTGATGGAGCTTTATGCAGAGTCAAGTGTGCATTGAAATGTGCACCTCAACAGCCATATCCTCCAATTTATTCAAAATGCATTGCTGATTGTCAATCACATTGTAATTCCTTGTCCTCTGCTTCTGATGCTGTCAACCTTTGTATTACAGGTTGTGACTTCATCAAATCCGTTGCCATTAGCATTGGTGAGTGTTATTTCACAGAATTTATTTTTCTTTTCATGATTTTCTAATTCTTCTTTCTATTTTCTTTCATTATTTCTTTTTCTTACATGATTTTCATGACCCACTTCACCTTTCAGGTGCTCCTGATCTTGCAACCAACTGGATGAATCATTGCCTGCAAGAGTGTAAAAAAATCAATAATTTATTGCAAATATTTTCCAAGAAATAATATAAATAAGTCATTGTTGCAAAAATTTCTGAGTAAAAGTTGTTAGAAGAAGTGATATAAATATATTGATTTGATAGATTTTTAGTCCAACTTTTTTTTTTAATTTTTAAAATTAGACTAATCCGAAAATGAATTCATGATTTAAATTTTTTATTAAAATTAATAAAATAACTAATTTTATTATATAATATTATATAATAATATATAATAAATTTATTAATAATTATAGTTTATTTATAAAAAATAATTATAATAACAAATAGTATTATCACTTTTATTATACATAATAATTAAAAATACAAAAGTATAAAATAAATTAGAGAATCAAATACAATTAATCATAAAAATAAAATAAATATTATGTAAAATTTTATGATTTATGTGAAATAAATAAAAAAAATTATAATTTTTATATACATTATAAAAAAATTAATTATTAATTTTTTCTTTATAATAAAATCTGTTTGAATAAAATTTAATTAATTCTTAAAAATTTATCGATTTTATATTAATTTAATTATTTAAATAATAAATTAGTATTCAAATCAAATTTTGATAAAACGGGCTGAAATAAACTAGTTTTTAAATAGATTTTAATTAAATCGGTCCATTCGAACCGGTCAATGCGTTAAAAAGAGTGATTTTCCTTATTTTTTTAAGTTTATTATTATTATTATTATTATTATTATTATTATTATTATTATTTCAACTGAAATATTGATAAAACAACAAATAATTGTTTTAAAAGAAGTTATGATCACATTATGGAATGTGATATTTTTAACTATGTGTGGAAAAGGTACTAAGATCCTATGACGTTAATAGAAAATACAAATGTGTAAAATTAAGATAAGATGTAAAATATTTAATTGTTTAATATTTTTTTAATGCATAAAAATATATTTAAATGAACTAATAGTATTTGTTTATCATATAACTAAATTTTATATAAGTTATTTTATCAAGATAATTCTTTTAATTGGGCTTTCTGATTATAGATGTGGAAGACCCCACACAACTTAGTGGGCCTTCTTAATTTAGCTGGTAGAACATTAACTTCATTTCATTACTATTATATTTTTACAATAATTTTTTTTATTTCAATAAACTCTAAATATTTATAGATATTTTAAGGAAAAGAAAAAAAACACTTAAAATAATCACAATATTAACAAGTTAAGTAGTTAGAAGGGTTTTATTTTTAAAAGAGCATTATATATTTTGGTGAAGGCTAAAAATAGATATTCCCTCTATTTAAAAATACATAAAGTGTAAGATTGGATTATACACATCAAAATCAATATTAATTTTTATTATTTTAAATAAATTTGTTAATATTTTTCATTAATATTCTTGTTATTTTAGTATTTTTCAATTTAAAATTATTTTTAATAACTTGTTAATTTCTCTATCTATAATAAATATAATTAAAAAAGGTAAAATTAATACAATCTTAAATTTTGTAAACAATATATTCAAAAATAGATTCTCTTCCTCAAAACGATATATATTTTGAAATAAATATAATTATAATAAATTATTTTAATTTACTTTAATCCTAGGTAGTAGAAAAACCAAGTGACATACTTGTGTAAAAGTATTTGAATATCTTTTAATTAGATAACTCTCTTGCAAATTCAATCAATGAGTATAAAAAAGCAATATATATATATATATATATATATATATATATATATATATATATATATATATTTAACTCACATTTGTCACAAATTCTCGATAAACTTTTCCCCCATTAGCCCAGGATCTTTTGGATTTTAAGACTTGTTTATTTAGTTTTTATTTCTTAGAAACCAATTTTAAAAAATTATTTTTAAGAATGAAGTAAAAAAATAAATTGTATAAATTTTGAAGCTTATTTTAGATGAAATAAATTATATTAATTACAATAAAAAATCGTAAGAAAACTGGGAGGATGATTTCAACGTCTAACATAAAATAAATAAAAATGATATTTTATCCATTTTAATTTTTTAGTTTTTAAAAACCAAAAATTCTTTTTTAAAAACAGTTTTAACTGACACAATTATCAAATAATTTATTTTATTTTTGAAAATTAGAAACTATTATTAAAAATTATAAATAAACAAACCCTTATTATATAGGAAGTGAAATTCATATAATCTAATGAGTACTTGATATGGTGAGTCAATAATTAAAATTAAGAAAAAGAAGGTACAGTGTCCAACATACATAATAAAATAAAACATCATGTTTAAAATTGAAGATTCACCTTGTACCATGTTACTAGCAATAGGTTTGGCTTTTGATTAAATAATACAATTTTTAATCATACCATGTTAGCTTTATTCTTTTGAAGTATTTAATTAATCTTTATAATATTAATGTGTTTCATTCCACTTTTACGTCTGAACATGTGTTTTTCCATGTTTCTAAAACATGCACGTGTTACAAATTAGGCTATTGGCGTCACACTCATGAAACGCTTCTTTTTGTCTCTATTATACTCTACTTTCCGTACATCTTTTGTGAAAATCTTATTCATTGAAGACTCATTTTTCAATTTTTTTTCATAAAAAAAAAAATTCAAACATTGCTTAAGAATATTTAATTTAAATAAATAACTTTTATTTATTATAAAAATAATTTTTAATAAATAAGTAAAATCTCCAAGAATCAATGACAACGACCAAATAATTCATATATGAAATCAAAATATGTACTCACCTTAATTCACATATATTAAATATTAAAATTTCTTTTCACACTTTCTTTTTCAATAAATCTCATACTTAAAAGTAAAAAAAAAAACCATTTAATAACTTGAAAAGTTCGTGTAAATTAGATTATTTTGTACTTGTTTAATCCTTAATTTAAATAAATTCATGAAAGATTTATTTATTTTATAAAATAATAATTATATAAAAATATTATTATTTTATAAAATAAATAAATGTATGGTAATTTATATATCAAATTATTAATTTAATAAAAATTAATTTAATAAATATAATTTAAAATTTAAAAACGTTTTACATATTTTTCTTTTAAAAAAAAAGAGTTGGAGCTAAATGATACCTCTATCTATTTAGTTTTTTATCATTCACACTTCTTCACCACCATACTTTTTACTTTCTATCCTTTCTTTTATCTCTTTCTCTAGGAACCTCTACATTTCTTGAGGGGGAACCTGATAAAAATATTTCCAAAAACCCCTGTCTTGTATTGAATATGATAGCACAATATATACATGAAATACAGAAACATTCTAGGCTATAATTATGCTAACCATTATAGTCGGTATCCTAAATTTGTCTATTAACAGATATGACATTAATGTGCATCACTGTGCATCGCTGTCATGCCAAGCTAAATATGGAAAAAATTAATCATGTAGAATCATGGCATGATACGGTATTTGTAATCGTATATTCTATGTTTATCACCCTCCCTCAAGATGGAGTATGAAGGTTGTGAATGCCCAACTTGCCTAAAAAAGAACCAAATTTAGTGGCGCCAAGAGATTTGGTGAAGAGATCAGCCAGTTGATGATGAGTGGACACATAAGAGGGTTGAATATGATTGTGTTGTATTTCATCACGAATAAGATGACAATCCACTTCAATATGTTTTGTCCGTTCATGAAACACAGGATTCTTGGCAATGTGAAGGGCAGCTTGGTTGTCATAGTAGAGAGTCATAGGGTCGGTGTGAGTAATGCCTAGGCTCGAAAGAAGGCCTTGAAGCCATTTCAACTCACATGTTCTGCATTGTTCATTGCACCAAGTCCAGGCAATGCTTCCTCGACAATGCCAACATCAACAGTAGGCAATCCTACCTCTGAATGTCTACTGTGGGCAAGATAGGCAAACGGGAATTCATGTTCTACAAACTTAACATCTCTCGAAGTCCAGAAGACTTCTCTTTCCAGATCAAACAATTTCCAGCCCTTTTTTTCGATTGAATATCCAACAAATACATTCTTGCGACTTCTACTTGCAAATTTGTCACATTTCCTATCTTGGTTATGTGCATAACACAAGCATCCAAATACCCGTAGATGGTCATAAGTGGGTGGCTTCCCATTCAATATTTCATATGGAGTTTTTCCATGGAGAACGGTTGAGGGTGTACGATTGATCAAGTATCCTGCGGTCAAAATGCATTCTCCCCAGAATTAAAGTGGAAGTTCTCCCTGAAATCGTAAAGCACGAGCTACATTTAGGATGTGTCGATGTTTTCGTTCGGCTCTCCCATTTTGCTGAGGTGTTCCAGTGCATGAGGTTTGATGGAGTATCCCATGTTGCTGAAAATATCGTTGAAGACACATAAACTCAGTTCCATTGTCACTTCGTAATATTTTGACTTGTTTCTCGTATTGTCGTTCTATTAAGGCGATGAAATGCATTAAGGTTTGTGACACATCTTTCTTATTATTCAAGAGATATATCCACACAGCTCGAGAACAGTCATCAACCAAAGTGAGAAAGTAAGATGCACCACAAGACGAGGGAGTTCTATATGGACCCCATACATCACAATGTATTAAATCAAATATATTGGATGCTTGAAAATCACTTAAAGGAAATGTGTTTCGCATTGCTTTGATCTCTCACACACTTCACACACATGAGTTGTATCCGTATTTCTATTCACGCTGTTCAGATGCAGAATTTTTCTAACAATCTGGTAGGCAGGATGTCCCATTCGCTTGTGCCAAATCTCTAGTTGATTTTCTGCATTGGTCTGATACGCCTTTATGCCACTCACACCACGATACCAATAGAGTCCCTCTTTTCGTTCACCCGCACCAATCAGCATCCTCGAAGTGTGGTCCTGCATTGCACAAAATTTATCAGTAAAATGTACTGTACATTTTACTTCATTCGTCAATTGTGATACTGAAATCAAATTGCAATTCAATTTCGGAACATATAGAACATGTTTAAGTTTCAGTCCTCCATCAAGGAAAACCGATCCTTCTTTGTTTGCCAGCACCAATTCACCATTTGGTAGTCCCACTGGGCACCCTTCCAAGGCTCGACTCTCCCTCAAGTTTTCTAGTGTTCCTGTCATATGATTAGAGGCGCCACTATCAATAATCCACAAGTCACATGTTTTCTTACCAGTCATCTTTTCAGCTTCATTTGCCTTGCGAGAATTCAACATTGTCGTCAAGATCCGCCATTGCTCATTACTCAGTCCCGCGACTTCTGGTTTTTCGGTTGAACCAACGTTATCCGCACCAGTTGTCGCCATATTGACGCGAGCCGTTCCTCCTTTTCCTCGGAAGGTTCCTGTTCTTTGTTGATTTTTTTCATCGTTTTTATCGGTTCGTGGTCTCTCTCCCCACCATTCTGGGTAACCAATGATCTTGAAGCAATTGCCTTTGTCATGTCCCTTCCTTCCACACCTGCATGCAAACAACCGATTTTTCTTTCGCTTCATTGCGCAACTTGTTCCTCGGTTTCCGCTCGCATAGCCATTCCCACGATCATTCCTCGCTCTTCTTTAGACCCGGTGATTGTTCTCACCCTTTCTTCTTGCACCATGGTGCCATACACCCGATTCAACGAGGGTAATGGATCTGTTGCCAAAACATTTGACCGTGCAGTTCCATAGCCCTCATCATCTAGCCCCATCAAGAACTGATGAATTTTTTCTTCTTCTCTTCGTTTCTCAAGTTGCGTCATAATATTACACTTGCATCCCCCACATCTACACTCGTGGGATTTGCTCGTAATTTGCCAGTTCATCCCACAACGTTTTCAACTTCCCATAATAGGAAACCATAGTCATTCCTTGTTGTTTGCATTCCGCCAACTCGACTTTAGTCGCTGGATTCTTGGTCCGTTCACGATCGAGAATCGTTCCTTGATGTCATCCCATAGGTCCTTTGCGTTTTCCATGTATGCAACAAGTGGAACGCAAACTAGGTTCTATAGTGTTTAGTATCCAAGATACAAGCATCGATTGAATTGTCCACCAATCTTCTATCTCGGATGTGTCTTCTTCAGGTTCCTTATGAGTTCCATCTATGAAACCCCATTTCCTTCGAGCCCGCAGAGATATCTTCACGGCCCTTGCCCATTCCTCGTAATTCTCTCCTCGTAATTGTACCTGTGTAATCACATTTCCAGGATTATCACTGGCACTCAGATCGTATGGCGATGGTGTTTTCTTCACCGTCTCTCCTCTCTCTGCCATTTTAGAAGTACGATCGTGTTCTCGGGCCGTTGGATATCGGAGTTTGGTTCGCTCCGATACCATGATAAAAATATTTCCAAAAACCCCTGTCTTGTATTGAATATGATAGCACAATATATACATGAAATACAGAAACATTCTAGGCTATAATTACGCTAACCATTATAGTCGGTATCCTAAATTTGTCTATTAACAGATATGACATTAATGTGCATCACTGTGCATCGCTGTCATGCCAAGCTAAATATGGAAAAAATTAATCATGTAGAATCATGGCATGATACGGTATTTGTAATCGTATATTCTATGTTTATCAGAACCCGAAGGAGTACTGCTTCTATCATGTGTGCATCATTTGTTTTTCCTTTCTGCTAAAGTGTGAAAGCTTAACCTCCTGGAAACCAACCTTTAACGATACTTCTCATGGAGTAACATTATTTTGCACTTGTATGTTATTTTGGTTTATGGAGCATTTCACACTCTTCTGTTCTTTGCGTAGCTTCTACCACATCACCAACTGTGACCAAATAAACTTCATTTCATTTGGTCCTCTAAAAGCAGCATAAGATTAATATATTGGTGGTGTGTCACTAGTAAGTTCAAACTAAAACATGCTTGTAGATGCAGGAACTCTAAAAAATAGTATTTAACAAAAGTAGAAGTGATGTGACTCGTTAAATAATGACACCCAGCAATGCTACCAGAATAGACTAAAAGTTCTTCCCAGGTATCTCTCAGATATGATACCCAAAAATATTTTAAGGGGCAAAGTCACCAAACTTTTGTATTAATTCAAGAATACTAAATATGTAAGCATGTTAAATGAAGAGCTATTCAAGCAGAAACTTTCCGGATTATGCAAACTAGCAGTGAGAAGTAATCATTTCGGATTAAAAGGTGGAAGAGAATCACAATTTTATTATCACATAATACATATTTGTTGTAAAAAAGGAGTAAAACAGACAAGTCTTGGCTGCACATAAATAACAAACTAAAATGGCAGCAGAGAACCCTGCAATTGAAGCTTTAAAGGCAAACTTTTATGAAAAGGAAGGACTCGTAGGACAAAGCAGGGGAGGGTAACCTTCTCTGTTCTTAACAGAAAGGACCCTAGATAAAATACAACTTTTTGATAGATTTAGGACCAAGATGAGGGTGACTTCTTTTGTTACATGAATGTCTGACTTTGTCATAGAGAATTGTGTAATTTGAGCTGCCAACTTTCCTAGAATAACAATGTCCATCATCACTTGTATAACTGTAATCTTGCTGTGTTTCACCCACTCCCCTAACAACCAAATTCCCTTTGATGACCATAGTACCCTGACCATCCTGCACATTTTTGAGAGAGCTCTCACAAAATCCAAAAGCCGAGCTCCTAGACTCGTCCACGACAAATCCCAACGTAACATTTGAAACGAATAAAGAAGTATCATCATCCTGATCCAACTCATCTGAGTCCAAGTATAGGGAAAGATTTCTGTGTGTGTCCTCAACAAAGGGTGATGGAAGGTTAACATGAACATTGTCATTGAAAAGAATCAGTTGGTTCACAGTTTGCTTATTCCCGTCCTTCTCCATCACCATTGAATTGTTGTAAAAAAAATCTTGGACAAAACTGGTAGTAACATTCCCATAGGAGGATTTGACCCAACCCGTAGACAAAATAGATCTCCTTGCACTAGTCCAAAACATTCCATTCAAACCTTCAAAGTCAGTGACCAGAGACTCAACCAAAGGCTTGGCAACAAGATCCAAAACTCCTCCTTCTGTCCTACTGCTCTTCCCATCCAACCAAATATGCAAATTTGCATCCACAAACCAAAGATTCAAAGCGTTCGTCACGCTGAACCCCACCGAATGGCTTTTCCCATCCAACAAGGTCCCCAAGAGTGGCGTGATCTCAATATCATAGGAGGGAAGATCAAATGAGCCAATTCCAGTAATAGGCCTCCACAAGAGGGGGTTAACCCCTCCAGTGTAGATCACAGTAAAAGGCCAAACTGCACCAATAACCTTCCCATCAAGAGAAACCACAACCTCCCGAAAAGAACCACCCCCAGGCAAATCACTCCGGTTGTTGGCAATAAGATACTCCTCGGGAGGGTTAGTGTACCAAAACTCATCCCTCTCATGAAACGAAACATACACCTCCAAAACAGCCCTATATGCATTCTGGGGCACCCTAAACTCCTTCAAACCCCCATCAGTGGAATTGTCAATAACAAACCACAGCCCATCATTCAGTGGGAGGTTTCTCGAAATGGGCAGGACCAAATCAGCAGGGACATCACCCCCAAATGCTGAAGCTCCAACATTTGAGTCAGAAACATCATCAAAACGCTTCTTCACAAAAGGGTAAAAGTGAATAGTGACATCAACATGGTAAATCCCAGTGTAGGTATTATCCACCACGTTTCCGAGAAAAACAGCAAAGGTTTGGTTTTGGGGACTTAACAACAAAGAATGGTACCTTGTAATGTCCTTGTGGACACTCCAAACAATGCCAGTGGCTCTTGGCTCTGCAGTGCAGCTTCTGAGAAGCTCAACACCACCAAGCCACACACCGAAAATGCGATCAAATTGTCTTCCTTGGCAAGTGGCCTTCCACTCAAGCACGATTTTGGAGAATGTTTTGAAGGGGTAGTGAGAGGGAGGGGTGTAGTTGGCGAGAACTGGGGGTTGGCCATAGGTAAAGCCAAAGTCGTGGTGGAGAATGTGATGAGAAAAAGGTTTTGTTTTGGGGAGTACAATGGGTCTTGTGACCTCAAAGTATTCGGTTGGTGGTATAGGGTCGTTGGAGGATGTGTGGTCAGAGGGAAAATCAGTTGTGAGTCGCTTGATTTTGTGGAGATTTGAAGCAGAAATGGGGAGGAAAAGGGACAGGGAGAGGAAGATGAAGGGGAGAAGATTATTACCCATGTTTGGTTCAGAGTGTGATGCTTGCTAAGATGATTATGGCTTAAGAGCTGTTCCCTGCATATAAAACAAAACAACGATAAAACAAGGTTTTCCTTGTTTGACATTTTTGGAAAATATCTTTGTATTGTTATTTTACCATGTTAATCAAGTATTAATTTTTTTCTATTTTATTCTTAACAAATTGATATGGGATAAAAAAGGTAAAAAAAAAATATATATAAAATATAAAATGTACTGAAAATATATATAATAATAGTTCTAAAACCTAAAACAGTGTTGCATGTTTTATTAATGAGAAACAAAATAAAATGGAAGAAGTAATTTAATATGTATAGTCTTTTTAATGAATGTAAACTTTTATTTTGTAGATCATGAAAGTGAAACAATATTATTATTATATTTGTACAATAACTAACAAGTGAATAGGTAATATACAAAAATAAATAAATAAATAAATTGCTTTTCTAGAATAAAATACAATAACGACAATTAATAATAAAATCAACGCGGACAAGTATAGTTTAGTTTTAGATTTTTTTTAATTTATATTCAATCTTATTATAAATAATAGTTTTTGTAACATTTTTATCGCATTTTCCTTAGTTTAAAGGAGTCTAATCCTATTTTATAATAATCACTTTATGTATCCCTGTTTTAATTTTTAATCAATCGATCAATTAAAACTTGTATATACTGATAGTACATAAGAAAATAAAATTAAAATATTTAGTGACAAAACCAGATTTAAAATTGAGGAAACATTAATATTACAAAACTATTATCCAGAATTTTCTTTTGTTGTTAAATATCGTTTTCGAAATAAATGTATTGAACACAACATGTGTCTTGTAAACGTGTAATTTTCTAATTGAAAAAAAAAAATATATATATATATATATATATATATATATATATATATATATACATGTGTATATATATATATATATATATATAATTATTATTAAATAAAAATAATAATAATAAAATTTAATATAAGAGTATATATACAAGAAAATATATATTTTAAAATTAAAATTTTAAATTTATCTCTATTATATATATATATATATATATATATATATATATATATATATATATTATAACTTTTATATGTGAAAAAGAATTTAAGCACAAAATTATAGTTATAAAGAGTGATAATGATAACATAAATATTAAGATAGTATTTAATTATATTTATTACTACAGTATTTATATAAAAACATTATAGTAATTTTCTTACATAGTATTAATTACTATATTTATTAAAAATAATAAATGCGATGATAATATATGTATATTAAATGTATAACTTTTTAATTAAATTCATCTGTACATCAACACATATCATTAAATAATTTTTATTTAAAAAAAAATAATGCGTACTTATATATATATATATATATATATATATATATATATATATATATATATATATATATTGCAAAAGTTATTTTATTATTTTAAAAAAATTCAAAATATATTCAAGTATAGAAATTTTCAAATGCAGGCTAACTCTATGTATATATAGATTATTTCATGATTATTTTTACTGCATTAACTTTGGTTTAAAATTGTAATTTCAAATTTTGAATTGTGAAACAAAAATTAAAGTATGAAATTACAGTTATAAATTGAATTCTATTTTTAATTAAAGCATATAATGAAATATTAAAATCATTTTACCAATATACTATCTATATAAATATACTATATATAACTTATTATTCTACAGTGGAATTTCTTGTGTTTTTTTTCTTTGTGTCAGATACTTCTCAATTAATGGTGATAAAAAAAAAAACAAAAAACAAAAAACATCAAACGCAATTCTCATAAAACACTGGATATACGAGTGAAATTTGCTTTATTGAGTATTAAAACTGAATATGATTGAAAGTATAAATATTATTATATTTATTGTGCATGTTTTCACGGGAAGGAAAATAGTGAAGAATAATACAAATCTTGTAAGCTGTAATGAATAAACAATATAATATACAACACATTAAATATTAGTTCATAATATTTTACGAATCTTATGATACTGAATTTCTTTTTACACAATATAAACTCCAAAATATTTACATACATCCGACAAGCATTTGATTAAAGAAACTCATATATAGAAGTTATCTCTTATCATTTTTCTTTTTTTAATAATTTTACTATATAATTTTAGTTTAAAGATTTTTTTATATAAAAAAATTCATTTAAAGGAACTTGTTGAAATAGGTATCATATCTCTTTACAAGTCAAACATTGGTAGAACAAAATTGGAATTTGGGATAACAAAGATGAGGCGTTCCCATCGAGAGGCTTCAAGTCAAGCAAATGACAAGTTTATTATATTTGAGTCATCATTTTGTTTTTATAGAGTTTCTTTCGTATTTCATTTTTTTTTATCAAATATTTGTTGCACCTTAAGTTATTTTCAGCATGCATTTCATAATCTACTTCCTATTGCAGCTTCACTTTTTCTTTTACTTTATTTTTAAACAAATATCTAATTGTTTAATTAATTGAATTATTATTTCAATATAAAAATTGGAAATTGGTTGTGGATAGTCTCACGCAACAAAATTTCACAATTTTATAATGTATATTAGAGAAGATGTAAGTGCATTTCTTATTAAACAGAATGTTTCAATTATTCATTATTGAATACATTGTAACGAATGAACCAAATATATTCCACTGCTTTATTGTACTTCATGAATATTTAATGATTTAAAAGTTATTTTCAGAAAAAAAGATATGCCAATTTTGATCATCCTTGAATTCTATGATCAACTACTAAAAGAAGTCGCTTTTAAAGATCCAGATGGCAACATATTAGAAGTTGTTGATGTGTAAAAAGAAAATCGTAGGGTTTATTATTTATCTGAAAATAAATTGGAGCATTTTTTACACATCAACGGCGTAAAAATGAAAATCATAGACTCAGTTCACACGCACTACTGCACGGCACATCATGATGGGAAGCACGAGGTGGTGAAGGTGCAGATCGGTGAAAGAGTTATGGAAACCTAACCAGAAATTGGAGTTTGAACTTCGATGTTGATTTGAAAACCAAAGTTGGCCTCTTGGAAACTTTGGTCACTTAATTGCTCATTTGGGACAAGTGATGGGGAAAATGAATGAGGAAATGGAAAATTAGAATGCGAATCCATGCAACTTCCCTTATTTCAAATCATTCCAAATGAACACTCAAATAAATCCAAAATAATTTTTGATCTTGGAGTATAATGATGGAAAAATTTGCCAGATCTCTACACATCAATTTATATTTACACTGTTTTTACCATGTAATTATAATCCAACCCACTAGATATTCTACATACATACACTATCTCGTTCTATGTATGAATTGTGAAAATGTGTTAAAGATTCTTTTAGGTTTCTCATCACAAACATGTGCAAATTTTCATTTTATAATGAAATTTTGCTACTTGAACAAAAGCAAAATTATAACCAGTCAATCATCCATTCTAAAAATAAAAAGCTTTGGTACTCCTTTTTTGATCAATTGCTTTACTACACTTTCATCTCATGAAAAAATGCAGACATGTGGATTTTTAGTAGCAACTAAGGCAATATATCATTTTCACTAACTCGAGCACTAACGGAAGACAAAATAATAATACTATTAATTGAAATGCAAGGTAAAGTTGCCTAATATAGACCCGTAAAGAGGATCAACCATTCCTAAGATATCACATATAACAGGGGCTTTATAACACGAAACTGTCTTTCTTTTCTTTTCTTTTTACAAAAGTAATTTTTGATTAGCAGAGAAAGAAAAACAAAAACAAACCTATCAAGAATCCAAGGTTCGATTTACGATTGATATCTGACCTGAGTCCCCATTTAACAAGAAAACTTCCAGAGGGACATAAGGCGAAGACATTGATGCTCCAAACCTGTAGCTAGGTTGTAACATTTTGCTACCTTTTGCGCATGAAATCGTTCTGAGACGTGGTCCAGTTCTCATTTGCCAGATCTGCATGATATTACCAATCAAGCAAACAAATTTAATTTTTACCAAGTAATAACACTAAAGGTAATACCTCACTATTATGCACAAGAATTTGTTTAGTTATTTATGTACAAGAATGGAGTGAAGAGAGTCAGTGTTACATTGACAGTAAACATTTGCTGCACCATGGCAGCAAATACCCTTTCCATTAGTTTTATAAAAGAGTTGAAAATACATATAGTTCACTTATATTGCGAGGTAAAAATCTAACCTCAATAATTCCTTTTCTAGGTGCATGAATAGCCAAACACAAGCAATAATCACTCTTCAATGGTTCAGAGTAAGAAGAGCTTGATGATGCAACATCATTGTTCACCAACATCTCCATGAATAGACAGCTGGCATCCCTATATCCCTGCAAAAATACATATTTTCATTTCAGTATTTCTTTTTGGAAGAGTGAGGTGGTTGGGGTTAAAAAGTTCAAAAGCTTACCTTCCATAAGCGCACCACCACAAGTGCTTGAGTATCAAGCAACAATATGCGACCAAGTGAATCGGTTATAGCAGCCAATGTACCACTCGGTGATAAGGTAAGCTTCTCACCTTTCCTAGGGTGATCCATTAAACATGTCAGAGGTGAAGCTGCATTGAACCATGAAGGTCAAAGTCAGATGATAGGATTTGACTTTAGAAATGGTGCCACAATAATGGAGAACATTAGCTATGCAATATCTCGTTGGTAGAGTTCAGTTGGTTCAACTTTATCTGTTCTAACAGAATGTGCCATGGGATTTAGCTAAATATTCATTATTTTTTTGTGACACTTATAATGGGCTTCTCAATATTGAAGTACATCAATTCCACCAATGTTGATAATGTGTCGAAATGGAAAAGAGAGGAGTGTAAAATGGTTACTCTGCAGAACTTTCCTGTAACAAGCATCTAAGTTTCTAACTACTCATTAATTTTTTAAGACATTTATGACAAGCTTCTTATCATCATCAACGCCACCAAAGCAGTGGTAAGAAGCCAAAAAGGAAATGAGAGATGATGTAAAATGGTTAGTCTGCTTCCTTTAACATGCATCAAAGTTTTCTATTTGTAGAATACATGCTCCCCTGCCTACAGCCCCCTCCTTAAAAAGAAAAAAATTTGCAAGAAAACATTACGAACAAAATGAAAAATAAAAGCCCGATAAACAGTATCCAATGTGAAGGCAATGAAATTAGAGACCATACAAGAAGCATATCTTTCCATGTTAAGATGATAAAATGTAACCAATCCACTTATGAGGTTTTCAGCAGAGGAATCCACTAGAGAAGGTTCATCCTTTTTCATTGGTTTCAAACTCACTGTGTCACATTTATAATGTCTAAACTTCCCAGTGGGAGTCCTTCTCTTCTAGTTATAGTTAAAATATCATAGCACCACTTTTCTATTGTCTAAAACAATAGCAAGATAATACATAATTTTCTTTTCATTTTACTAGGATTGACAATCATCTATATTATACACACAATTATCTGACGGAAGCTATGTTATAATCACAAAAGCAAGCAAGCAAGCAAGCAAGCACTATAGTGGGTGTTACTCCTACCTCGTGCAAATGGCTGAGGCTTCTGATCTACCTTCTTCGGAGACTTCTTTGGAGAGGACGGTTCACTCCGCCATATCAACTTTGAAAAAGAACTTAATGTGGAAAATGTCGCAGGTACAACTCTAGACAAGATAGCTCCCACTAAAGACCGGCCTTTGCTCTCAGAAAGTCTTCCCAAGGGATCAAACAATAACAAAGTCAATATAATACTAAATTACTATGACTACAAAAAAGACTTCATAGATCAGATCAGAGCACATATTGATATAGAAGTAGCATAAGATTATACCAAATAATCCACCAAGTACCTGTATGCTGAAATCACAGCATCCTCTCCAACAGCCACTGCACAATAATAACGTTGACTTGACTGCCCAACAATAAAAGCAGCTGAATTCAAATACCAGAAATAATTTCAGAAAGCTCCCATTATCTAAGGTTCAAACAAAACCACAATCATTATAACTCATAGAAGGACAAAATGAAAAACTGGAAAACTAAAGTCACGCGGACACAAGATAAAAAAAAAAGACAATTGCTAAACTTAATATCAATTTTAGAAGTATGATATAGCGAAAGGTCATACTAATGAGTGTGAGATATTGCCAGAAGAATTTATTTTCTTTAAAGCCTACTAACACCTGAACATATGTATACAATTACTTGAAATAGAAAAAGGAAAATAAAGAACTGATTTTGAGAGCCTGAAATCATCTTCTTGTGTTCTCTTATTTATAGGAGATAAAAATACAGATTTAGAGATACAATTAATAGAGAGACATGATTAATCCTAGAAAAGATAAACAGATGCATTCTAGGAACTAGGTCTACAACTAATCTCATAAATGCCCAACAAGATACAATTAATCTAATAAATACTTCAATACTCCCCCTCAAGCTGGAGCATACCAATTGAATGTACCAAGCTTGGAACAAATGAATTCCATTCGAGGTCCTTTCAAAGATTTTGTTAATGCATCTGCAAGCTGATCATTGAAACCAACAAACTCAGTACAAATTTCTTTAGTCAACAACTTCTCCCGAATAAAGTGACAGTCAATCTCAATATGTTAAGTCCTCTCATGAAATACTGGGTTGGAAGCAATGTGAAGAACAACTTGATTATCACAATACATCTTCATAGATTGAATCTCACGGAAATTCAATTCTTGCAAGAATTGTTTTACCCAATCAAGTTCACAAGTAAGAGACGTCATTGCTCTATATTCAGCTTCAGCAGAGGATCGGGCAACAACGTTTTGCTTTTCCATGAAATGATATTACCTCCAAAGAAAACACAATAGGTTGTAGTGGAACGCCTATCCATGGGAGATCTAGCCCAGTCAGCATCACAATACCCAAAAATTTGGGTATTTCCCTTATCTTCATATAATAAACCTTGTCCTGGAGCTTTTTTAATGTATCTTAAGATTCGAATGATAGCTTTCCAATGATCCACACAAGGAGCTTGCATAAATTGGCTGACAACACCAACTGCAAAAGACAAATCGGGTCTAGTAATAGTCAAATAAATAAGTTTCCCAACCGAGTCTTCTATATCTTTCTCGGGTCGAGAAAACTTCACCCCGTCCCGCCATTAACTTCAAATTTGGATCCATAAGACTGTCCACAGGTTTGCAATCAATCATACCTGTCTCTTTTAGAATATCTAGAGCATACTTCCCTTGAGAGATGACAATACCTTCTCTACATTGAGCTACTTCAATACCCAAGAAATATTTTAGATTTCCAAGATCCTTGGTCAGAAAATGACTACACAAGTGCTTTTTTAGTTGAGATATTTTAGCAGCATAATTCCCTGTGATGACAATATCATCAACGTACACAATTAAATAAACATGTTTGCCAGGGGCAGTGTGACAATAAAACACTGAATGATCTGCTTCGCTGCGTTTTAATCCAAAAGCTTGAACAATAGAGCTGAATTTTCCAAACCAAGCACGTGGAGACTGTTTTAGGCCATAGAGAGATCGACGTAATTCACAAACCAAACTAGACTCCCCCTGAGCAACAAATCCAGGAGGTTGCTCCATGTAAACTTCTTCTTCTAAGTCACCGTGCAAAAAGGCATTTTTAATATCCAATTGATGAAGAGGCCAATGACGAATGGTGGCCATGACAAGGAACAGGTGGACAGTGGTCATTTTGGCTACAGGAGAAAAAGTATCACAATAATCAAGTCCATATATTTGAGAGTATCCTTTAGCCACTAACCTGGCTTTGAGACGATCAACCTGATCATTGAGCCCAACTTTAATAGCATAGATCCAACGACAACCAACTGTTTTCTTTCCCGAAAGGAGAGGAACAAGCTCCCATGTTTTGCTGTGATCAAGAGCCTGCATTTTAGAAATCATGGCTTGTCGCCATCCAGGATGATCAAGTGCTTCGACCACATTTTTGGGAATTGTAATAGAGGATACAGAGGAAATAAAATAACAATAGGAAGGAGACAATCTATGATAACTAAGAAAATTGTAAATGGGATGAAGATTACGAGTAGAACGAGTACCTTTGCGAATGACAATGGGCCAATTGGAGTCATCGTTATCAGGAGCCGTGGTATTAGAGGATGATGGAGAAGGACCTGTTATGGATGGCTCATCTTGGGGAATGAGATTGTTCACCTGGTTCTTGCATTGATAGGTGATGATAGGCTGTGATGATGAGTCTAGAGTATTTTGGTTGGGAGTTGGGGTGTCAGGAATAGGAGGTACAAATGATTCAACTAAGGGAACAAGAAAAACATTTTGGACAGAATCAATATCCTGCATAGAATAAGTGAAGAAGGAGGATGACTCAAAAAAGGTGACATTAGCAGACATGTAGTACCTCTAGGTTTCAGGAGAATAACACCGATATCCTTTTTGAAGACGAGAATACCCCAGAAGACACATTTGATAGCTCTAGGTGAGAGTTTATCTAAGCCAGGAGACATGTCATGAACAAAACATATACATCCAAATACCCTAGGAGAAACTTGAAAAATTGGTTCCTTTGGAAATAGAATAGAGTGTGGAACTTTATTGTCAAGAGAAGAAGATGACATTCTATTAATGAGAAAGCATGCAGTTAGAATAGCATCTCCCCAATGATGAATAGGCATATTGGCACCAAGCAATAAGGTACGTGCAGTTTCAACCAAATGTCTATTTTTTCGTTCTGCTATGCCATTTTGCTGTGGTGTGTGAGGACACGTGGACTGGTGTAAAATGCCTTAAGAATTTAGGACATTAGAAAAATCATTAGAAAAGTACTCTTTGGCATTATCACTTCGTACAATTTTGATTACTTTTCCAAATTGAGTTTTGATTTCATGAAGGAAAGACTTAAAGATAGGCAATAGTTCAGAACGATCTTTCATAAGATAAACCCAAGTACATCGAGAAAACCCATCAATAAAAGTAACAAAATATCTAAAATCAAAAGATGAAACACGACTAGGTCCCCATATATCTGAATGAACAATACTAAAAGCAGAATCGCATCTAGATTCAGAATGATTTGGAAAGGAAGACCTGGTATGTTTCCCTAGTTGACATGATTCACATTCAAAAGTTTGAAGGTTCTGAAGTTCAGGAACCATTTTTTTCAATTTTGCTAAATGAGAATTCCCTAATCGCTCATGTAGCAATTTTGGGGATAAGGATGCAACACAAGATACAGATGACATAGTCCTAAGGTAGTATAAGCCTCCAGATTCATGTCCTTCTCCAATCAGTCGACCCGTACCACGTTCCTGGATAACAAAACAATTGCCATTAAAGGTTAATGAGCAATTCAATGATTTGGTTAATTGGCTTACAGAAACAAGACTGAATGGAAAAGAAGGAACACAAAGAACATTTTGAAGGTTTAAAGAAGAAGAGATGAATACTTGACCAATTCTTTTAGAGGCTACTTTAGATCCATTAGCTAAAGATATGGGATGGGAGGTTTTAGGAAATGAAAGAGAGGAGAATAAAGAGGTATTACCAGACATGTGGTCATAAGCACCTGAGTCAATAATCCACAGATTTTGACTTTCCACAGATTGGAAATGCAAGCGGTTGATGAATTTGGTGTTGTAGATGCTTGAGCCAAATTGGTTGATTTCATCCTTAAATATTCTTGATACTCTTCATGAGAGAACTTGGGCTCATCAACTTCAGATTTTGAGGTATTAGCTGCCTTATCAGGAAAGCCGTGCAGAGCAAAGCAATTTTCCTTAGTATGTCTCATTCTTTTGCAATGAGAGCACTAAGGACGTCCTCTCCCACCACGTTCTCTATTGCTGTGATTACTTCTTCCACGAGCAGAAATCATGACGGAAGAATCAGCAAGTTCCTGACTGTTTTTGCTTTTGATAGAAGGAACACGAAGAAGCCTTGTGATTAAACTCTTCATAGAAGGAACTTCTTCTCCAGTTAGAATCTGGTCTCTAACATGATTAAATTTTGGATTCATAGCCCTAAGAATCATTACCATATAGAATTTATCCAGCTTCGTCTTTCTTTCCTCTAATGATTCTGCCTCCAGAAACATTTTTAATTCTTCAACTGCTGATTGAGCTTCAGCAACAAAGGACATCATGGAATTATCCTCTTGCTTAAGGGAGACTAATCTAATAGCAGAATCATAAAGTCGTTGAATATCGTTAGCAAATATATTGTGAGCCTTTTTCCAAAAAGAATTACATGTCTTAAAGGATCGAAGAGTGCTCAAAATATTTGGTTCAACAGATTGCCATAATAGTGCACAAAGTTGATAATTCAGTTTCTTCCATTGAGGAGTCTCATCTGCTGGTTTAGTACTTCCATCTTCTTCTAGATGATCATGAACTCCTTGTCCTAAAAACCAGAGCTCAACAGAGGAAGCCCAACACAAATAATTTTTCCCATTTAATTTTTCTGTGGTTATAGTCGGAGTCCCATAGAAAGATACAGACACAGGTCCTGACATTTTTCAGGAAACAAGAGAGGACCAACGTGTTGTTTATGGAAGCAGAGAGAGGACCAACGTGCTGTCTATGGAAGCAAAGAGAGGACCGAGAGAGGCAGAGAGAAAAAACGCAGACCCACCACGTTTTGTGATAGAGAACACAAAACAAAGTGCAGATTTGGCACCAGGGCGACGAGGTGAGCCGGATAGAGGTTGACTGGAGCAAAACAGTACCGGGAGGGCGGCGAGTGAGGCTCACGCGCGGAGGAAGCCGCGGACGAAGGTGGCGCGTGGCGGCGCGTGAGGCAGAGATGGAGGAAGCGATCACTGGGGTTGGGTCGCACTCCTCGAGGCGAGCCTAACCCAAGTGTCAGAGAGAGAAATGGCGTCGGAGAAGTACTGCACCGGCGGCGAACGGCGGCGAATGGCGGCGGACGGTGACGAACGACGATTAATGCCAGGAAAAAACAGAGACAGGCAGAGCGGGATGAACCCGCTCTGATACCAACTTGAAATAGAAAAAGGAAAATAAAGAACTGATTTTGAGAGCCTGAAATCATCTTCTTGTGTTCTCTTATTTATAGGAGATAAAAATACAGATTTAGAGATACAATTAAGAGATACAATTAATAGAGAGACATGATTAATCCTAGAGAAGATAAACAGATACATTTTAGGAACTACGTCTATAACTAATCTCATAAATGCCCAACAAGATACAATTAATCTAATAAATACTTCAACACAATTAAATGAAAGACACTAAAAATGTGGCTTCACAAATATTATTAAAGATTCTAAATCATTTGATTAAATTTTCCTCCAATCATGCTTGTGCATTACAATAGTTTGGATTTCGTGAAAAGAAATTCAAATGATCACCATTACTATGCTAGACAAAACACAATCATTCAAGAGAATTTACCTGGTGTTCCATAAGCGGAGGTGGCATTATGCCAGTAATTGCTGCATCAGAACAGGTACCATGCTTACCAATATTCCACAACTGGTAAGGTATTGTTACATCAGTATTTCCAAAATCCTCTGAATCTTGGCTCTTTGGTTTTTGATCCCAAAACCGAGAGTTTGCTTCTTCAAACCATTTCTGCAGCCTATTCTGTATTTCAACATTGCAAAGCCTACTATCAGCTATCACAATTCAAAATTTAGACTGTAATATTGACACCCTATTTCACTGCTAAAAAAAAAAAGACTATTCCAACACTAAAAAATGATATACTTTTCCACCATTGGACCATATTTCAGTGAAGTTATAACAGCCAAGCCATGACACAGAAACCGGTGTTTACCTGAACATCTGAGCCATCAAAACGGGCAATTACACCGGGCAATATGAGACAAAACTCTTCTGAAGAGGTATCTTGAATCAAATCTTTCTTTGTTCCACGAACTCTTAACTTTAAAACTCGTCCAGGGTAAATCAACTACAGAGAAGAAAATTGATATAAAACCTATGAAACATTATGATAAAAATGGGACGAAAATGTATGCTGATTTCACATTATCTGATTTCTGTATACCTTACCTATTTGGCAAGCTTAAATTCGTGCCTGGAAAATTTATTTTTTAAGCTTGTGTTTTATTTTTTTGCCCATATGCTGTTGATCTGTGAAACTCTTAGGTTTCATGCGGTAAATATTTTGGAAAATGAAGGTACAAAACATAATATTTGAAACACACAAGTATAAAATTTTTGTCTATCTTAGGACAACTATTTCTCTCTTCACTTGTGACTCATCAATTCCTGTTCTAATTGGTTAACAAGTCATTCATAATACTTCTCACAAAAAGTCATTCATTTCAAACAAAATGCCATCATTAAAATGCATTTACTTCTAAACAGACGGGGATGGGTGAAGGCATACTGATCCCATGTCGTCAAAAGGAGACCAACCAGCATGTTAATAATTCAAAAATTAACAGTTACAATTGCATCTAACTTTAGAGATTGTCATACATACACGTGTTTGATTGTATCACACTTATAGCGCTAATTTTCATGTAATGGTTGTCCTCACAATTTATCTTCTAAAATGCATCTCCTCACGTTAGAGGAGCCAAATCTAGGATTTTTCCCCTTTGAACTAAGGATTTGACTTTGTTAAGAGGAGGAAATGTACTTTAGAGAATAAAGTACATTAATTAAAATGCACAAACGATTGATATTGTAATTAACTATAGATTTATCATATATAAACTTGATTTTATCACAATTCACAGCCCTTGATTTTCTAATCAACCATTGTGAGTGCAGTCCTCTAAAGTGCACCTCCTCACCTTAGCGGGAGCCCAATGCCTGAACCGTGGCAAACTTGAAAGGATAAAGAATCTATAACTCTGGCTTAAGACCTAACTCAATCCCAAAAAAACTAATTTTTAAAAACTGACTGTAAGGTGAGGATTATCGCTCACTATATATTTTAATTACACTATATTAATCATCAACCTGAATCTTCAACACTACTACTGAACATCTCAAATAAGAAATTTTCACTGGACATTTGTGGATGATCTGATAAGGTGATCCACTAGACCCAATAAAAGTAACTAGGTTATACTCTGATTTCATCTTAGACTTCGGGGTTAAGACATAACTTTAATGCTTTAATTTGAGCACAGCACAATAACTGGTTGTGAGGTGGGAATTACCTCCATTTGTCCGCTTTAATTTAGTAATATTGCTAATCAATCTGGATCTCCAACAATATCCATTGACAAGAAAATCATTTACTAAGATTTGTGCAAATTACGAACACTAGATACTTAACAAACAAAGACATAAATCTCAACGGTTACAACTGCATTTCATCACCCTCACTATTCAAACAACCACATCGATCCAACAGAACAACACACACGTCTTCCAGTTTTCAAATCGAAACAATTCTCCCTAAAAATCATCACACAACAAACAGGACGCCGAAAGGGACAGAAATAAATTACCTGGCGATGAATCAAATCCCCCCGCAGGGAGTAGAGGAGGAGGTATCCGGAGGAGGTGCCAGCGACGATGACGCGGTGGTCTTGGAAGGCAAGCCATTCGAGGGCGGTGATGGACTCTGCCTCGATGGGGGAGAGGTCGGGTCGGATCTTGAGGGGCGGATCGGAGTGGGCGGACCAGGAGAGGAGGAGGATGGTGGAGCGGTTGGCGAGGAGGAGGGAGTGGGTGTCGATGGCGCAGAGGAGGTGAGGGGTTTCCACCAGCCAGTTAGGTTTTCCCGCTCCGAGCTCCCCCAGCTCCTCGCACGCTATGCATCCCAATTCCGTCTTGTACGATCGCCTCGCCATAGTTTCTGAGATTCCACTAGCCCAAGGGAAAAACCAAACATGAAGTATTATAAACACAGATTGAATCCAACATTAATTTGTCCTATCCTTAGTTACTTTTTCATGATATGCTTCTTATTCATTTTTTTCCACACATTTTATTTAGGTTGAAATATCTAAGATTAAAAATAAGTGTTAGACACTGCCTCCAATTTTTTTTTTTTCCACAATGAAGTTTGATCTATTTTAAGATGGAATAAAGGCACTCAGTTATAAATTAGTGAAATTAAAGAAAAAAAAAATCCACAAATTAGTTGCACCAGAAACTTTAGGATTTAAGATTTGTAATCCACATGCAAAAGCTTATGTTAGATACACTTTCAAATCAAGTCAATGAATTAAAAGGCAAAAATTCTAAAAAAAATAAAAATAAAAATTAATTAAATTTTAATAATATTTTTTAAATTGCACAGTTTAATTCAAATAGTATATTAAAAATTATAAACCGAACCAGATGGTATATAATATTATATGTTTAAAATTAATTATCAATTAATAAATCCACGTAATTATATTTCTTGAAAATTATCTTTAAAGTTTGATTATATTTTATTTACAAGATATTTGTGTTTATTAAAATATGATAGCAGCTTTAAATTATAATTTTTAAATATTAGAGTGTACAATGTATTTATATAAGAAAAATTAAAATTATAAATTAGTCATTATTACACAATTTTTTATAACATATTTCTTTATTTAAGAATTTGTTATTATAAAATATTTAACATTTTTTTAAAATTATTTAACAATTTTATAATAATAAATTAAAATAAAAATAAATCAATCTACATTTATTTGATTAACCTAAAAATAACCATTATTTGATGTAAAACTGAATAAATATCTTTAATGAAAATAACTTTAATATAAAAATGGACCTTTTATCTTAAATGTAACTTTCAACTTAAGTTTGTGATTACATCCGTTGATGTTTTGTTATTGGAGATGGAAAAGTGAGAAGAATTATGTTTGTGCAGTAATTTGAGAATATTTGGGAGATTGAATTTGAGAAAAGAAAGTGGATAAAATATCTTTGTTATAACGATCAGAAGAGCCGTTACATTTTTGAATTTATGTTCTTATAACTATATTGAAGAATCATCTGACATAACTTTACAACTTTAAATTCGTCATCAAAAGGTACTTATTCTATAACTTTATCGTTATTGTACGAAGTTGAGTGTTTGTGTTGAGTTGCGAATCTTCTTGGAAATTTAAGGCTTGGTTATAAAGTTTTGTAATTTTTATGTAATTTATGATTTTGGTCTCTCAAACATAAGGAACATTTAATATATTTACTTGTATATTTATAATTTTATCCTCCAGGTTCAGGTTTGTAATTCTCATATAATTTATGATTTTGTTTTCACTCAAACTTAACGATCATTTAATATATATCTACAATTTTATCTTTTCAACTTTTCATATTCTTTCTTTCTTTTATATTTATTTATTATTTATTAATAATATATTATTTGATCCTTAAGATCAATGGTCAAGATCCGCCAATGGTGCTAGTGATTTGGTTTGTAGGTATAATATACTTTGAGGGTTGAGAGAGATGGAAAAAATCGATCATGAGAGACAATGAAGTTTACCACTACCGTCTTCTCCTTTCCCTATCAAATTTTCTTTTCTTTCAAATTTTTCATGGGATATGTGTGAGGAAATGGAGATTACAAGTAGCTTGTTTCTTTGAATTAAGAGAGTATATTGTTTTTATAGTCGGTTATTATCATTAACTATAAAAATGTCATTTTATATATCACTTACCAACATTGGCATGAAATAATTTCTGTTTAGCTAATGGTTGAGTTCAAGTACGAGCTCTGCGAATACAATTGCAAGAGATTTTGCTTTATTGTGGTAATTGCCTCTATGGGGATACTTGTACGGGACAGATGTGATCTTGATAAATATTGTTTCACTATTCTGCATTTATGTATTTATATAGATAAAGAACATAACGAAAACAAGTGTTGTTTTTATGGTGTGTTCTCTTTCCAAATTGATAAATAAATAAATAAATAGAATAATTCCATTTTACATTGTAATTTTTTTCAATTGGTTTTGTGCTACAAAAAAAATAATAATAATAGAAGATATAGTGGAAGGAAGGGATCAAGTGGAAATGGATCCGCATGATAAGACATTAAGGAGAAGCACACGTGAACAAAAGGAAAATGTGTATTTAAAGGAATTCATTCAATGAGAGAGGCACGTGACTGATATGCAATCTTTTTTGCTAACTAATTCTGCTCATTCTATACCCATTCTCTCTCTGTTTCTTAACAAACTCTGTTACTCATCTCAGGTATCCACATGGAACATCTGGAATTCCATTACGTCTTAGCTTTGTTATGATTTCCATTTTTTAATTCCTTGTAAACCAAACTCAATACAATTCCATCTCGCTGCTCCATTGGTTTTCACTGTTTCATCTGAAATTTTATTGTTACATTGATTTTACGTGTTACATTGGTGCTTTCATTGACATCAATGGCAGAGAACACAAGGATGAAAGATATGCAAGCCCAGCTTACTTCGATTTTGAGCTGGATTGAGAAACAACCGGAAAGGGATAAGACAAACCGTGATTTGATCATTCAATTTCAAACCGCTAACAATGACCGAATAGAACAGATGCAAAAATCGTTGGATATGCTCAATCAAGGTCCAACTCCGCACATTGATGTTTCGAACTCAACCGACTCACCGCTAGTGATGAAACCGTATAGCTCTGCACGACCAGCACGCGAGATTTCGTTGGGTTTTCCTCACTTTGACGGTACATACCCTGTGTTAGAATGGATTTTCAAGGCAGAAAATTTTTTCAATTATCACAGAACTCCTGACAATGAACGAGTGGATATCGCTTCAATTCACTTTGAGAAGGATGTTATTCCGTGGTTCCAAATGTTGCACCGTATGTCAGCTGTACAGACGTGGTCCGATTTGACAAGAGCTCTGGAAAGTCATTTTGGTCCTTCTCCTTTTGATTCTCCTATGGCAGACCTTTTCAAGCTCCAACAATCAGGAACTGTTTCGGATTATTATTTGAAGTTTATTGCACTAGCAAACCGTTCTGAAGGTCTTAGCGATGATGCTATTTTGCATTATTTTTTAAGTGGGTTGAATCGTGAGATTAGAAGGGATGTGGTAGCCCAGTGTCCCACGCATTTGCTTCAAGCAGTGGCCTTGGCGAAATTATATGAAGACAAGTATACACCTCTCGTTCAACAACGTGCTACTAATTATAATCATAAATATTCTTCTCTTTCATCTAGCAGTATCAATGCTAGCCCATCAAAAATTACTCCTAAGCAGTCATTACCACCGCTGTTACCTACACCTCCCATTCCTCCAACCAGAAATGTAAATGTGAAGAGAATTACACCGGCTGAGATGCAATTGAGGAGAGAAAAAGGTTTATGTTACTTTTGTGATGAGAAATTTACTTTTAATCACAAATGTCCCAATAGGCAATTGTTGATGTTACAAAGTGAAGAAGAGAGTTATGAAGTTGATCACGCTACTGACACTGTGATTTCAAGCACGCTTACACAGACTGATGTAAAATTAGAAGATAATCATCACTTGTCTTTAAATGCTATGAAGGGCGGCGTAGGGGTTGGTATCATTCGTTTTATTGCTCATATCAATACTTTGCCCGTTATAGTATTAGTGGATGAAGGTAGCTCTGATAATTTTTTACAACCAAGGATTGCTAAGTTTCTTAAATTGCCTATAGAACCAGCACCACTGTTTAACGTCATGGTGGGGAATGGAAATTACATGATTGCAGAAGGAATGATTAAAGAACTCAATATTCAAGTTCAAGGGGCTAAATTTGAATTACCAGTTTTTTTTGTTACCAATTTCAGGAGCTGATTTGATATTGGGGGCCAATTGGTTAAAAACAATAGGCTCTCACATCGCTGATTATGAGTTGTTGCAGCTGAAGTTCTTATATGAAGGTAAATTCATAACGTTACAGGGAGAAAGCAATTGTTCACCTACACATGCACATCTGCATCACATAAGAAGAATGATAAACACTGATTCAATTGCAGAGGTGTTCAGTATGCAGTTGGTTGAAGAGAGTTTGTATCATTTTCCACTTCAGGAATTATCTGTTGATATTGAACCAGAATTGGCCTTGCTGTTACATAATTACCGCTCGATTTTTGAGACACCAACATCGTTACCACCACAGCATTTTCATGATCATTCCATTCCCTTGATTGAAGGATCCCAACCTGTCAAAGTTAAGCCTTATCGGTATCCTCATAGTTAAAAAGCAGAAATTGAAAAACTGGTGCAAGGCATGCTTGATGAAGACATAATACAACCCAACAAAAGACCTTTTTCTTCTCCAATAATTTTGGTCAAGAAGAAGGATGGATCATGGAGGGTATGTACTGACTATAGAGCTCTTAATGCTATCACTATTAAAGATACCTTTCCCATTCCAACTATTGATGAACTTATAGATGAGTTATTTGGAGCCACTTTCTTTTCTAAGCTAGATTTAAGATCTGGCTATCACCAAATCTTGTTGAAACCAGAAGATAGACATAAAGCAACATTTAGAACCCACCATGGACACTATGAATGGCTTGTAATGCCATTTGGGTTAACTAATGCTCCTGCATCTTTCCAGAGTTTAATGAATGAGATTTTCAAGGACTACTTAAGAAAATTTGTGTTGGTTTTTTTTTTATGATATTTTGGTCTTTAGTGCCACATGGAATGATCACTTATATCATTTGGAGCTGCTTTTGGGAATTTTACAGCAGCAACACTTATACGTTAGACTTTCAAAATGTTCCTTTGGTGTGAAAGAAATTGATTACTTAGGTCATACCTTGTCAGGCCATGGGGTTGCTATGGAAACCTCTAAATTAGAAGCTATTAAAAACTGGCCCAAACCCACCACAATGAAACAATTGCGCGGTTTCTTAGGCTTCACAGGCTATTACAGACGGTTTGTCAAAGGGTATGCAACCATAGCTGCACCTTTAACTGATTTGTTAAAGAAAGACTCAGTTAATTGGACTGAAAAAGCATCCTTAGCTTTTGAAAGCTTGAAGGAATCGATGACTTCTGTGCCTGTGCTGGCCATCCCCAACTTTACGGAGCCATTTATCTTAGAGACTGATGCATCTGGGTCAGGAATTGGAGCTGTTCTTAGCCAAGCTCACCATCCAATAGCTTATTTCTCCTAGAAACTCTCCCCTAGAATGCAGAAACAATCTGTTTATACTAGGGAGTTCTATGCCATAATAGAGGCTTTGGCTAAGTTTAGACATTATTTGTTGGGAAATAAATTCATCATTAACACATATCAGAAAAGCCTGAAAGAATTGTTAGAACAGAAGTTGCAAACTCCTGAGCAACAACAGTGGCTACCTAAGTTCCTAGGTTATGATTTTACTATCCATTATAAGCCTGGAAAAGAAAATATACCAGCTGATGCATTGTCTAGAAGTTGTTTGATGGCTTGGTCAGAAGTACAATTTAAATGGTTGGAGCAGATACCGAAACTGACAAGGGAGGATGCAGAGTTACGTAAATTGTTAATGCAAAATACTAAGGGTACATTACCTTTGGACAAGTTTGTGGTTAAAGATGATATGATTTTCAGAAGAGGTAGATTAATGATACCGGCTTATTCGACACTGAAGAATATGATTCTGCACGAATTTCATGATTCCAAGGTGGGGGGTCATGCTGGACATACTAAAACAAGAGCTAGAATCTGCAATCAATTTTATTGGCCAAAAATGCAGGAAGAGATCAAGACCTATATTCGAAATTGTAGTATATGTCAGCAAGCTAAAGTGGACCAAGCTCTACCTAATGGCCTGCTACAACCTTTGCCAATACCTCAACAAATTTGGGAGGACATAGCCATGAACTTCATTACAAATCTCCCTTCTTCACATGGTTTTTCTACTATTCTGGTGGTAGTGGATAGGCTTTCGAAGTTTGGTCATTTCATTGCCTTGAAATCCACTTTTAACAGCAAAACTGTAGCTGAAGCTTTTATTGATCATGTGGCAAAAATTCATGGTTTTCCCGAGAACCATTGTATCCGACCAGTGACGGGATTTTTATTAGCTCATTTTGGCAACATTTATTTAGAGCTCAAGGCACAACCTTGGCCATGAGTTCCGCATATCATCCCCAAAGTGACGGTCAACCGAGGTACTTAACAAAACTTTGGAGATGTATTTGAGGTGTTATGTTTTTGAAAATCCGAAGCTTTGGTACTCTATGCTTCCCTGGGCACAATTTTGGTACAATTCTTCCTATCATCACAGCATAAAAATGAGTCCTTTCAAAGCTGTTTTTGGAAGAGAACCTCCTTCAGTTGTTCCTTATGAAGTCCATAATACAGATCCACTTCCGATTCAAGAGTCCTTAATCAATAGAGACAAGGTGTTACATAAGCTCAAAGCCAATTTGATGAAGGCTCAAAACTATATGAAGCTCCAGGCAGATAAGAAGAGAAGAGATTTTCAGCTGCACATTGGTGATCTCGCATTAGTCAAATTACAGCCCTACAGACAACATTCAGTGGCTCTAAGAAAGAATAAAAAATTAGGCATGCGCTTCTTTGGACCATTTGAAGTGGTGGAGAAAATAGGTCCAGTTGCTTATAAGTTGAGGCTTCCAGATACGGCTAGAATTCATCCTGTTTTCCACATTTCCTTGCTTAAAAAGTTTGAAGGGACCCACTCCCAACAATACATACCCTTACCTTTGACCACCAGTGAATTTGGACCAATCTTAAGTCCTACAAAAGTGCTGCAGCAAAGAGTTATAAGACGTAATGATGTTGATATACAACAGGTGTTAGTACAGTGGCAATCGACTCCCGCCACTAAAGCTACTTGGGAAGATCTTGAAGAATTTCATAACACTTATCCTCAATTCAACCTTGAGGGCAAGGTTGATGTTAAAGGGAAGGGTATTGCTACCAAAAAAAAAAAAAATAACAGAAAATATAGTGGAAGGAAGGGGCCAAGTGGAAATGGATCCGCATGATAAGACATTAAGAAGAAGCACACGTGAACGAAAAGAAAATGTGTATTTAAAGGAATTCATTCAATGAGAGAGGCACGTGACTGGTATGCAATTCTGCTAACTGATTCTGCTCATTCTATACCCATTCTCTCTCTGTTTCTTAACAAACTCTGTTACTCATCTCAGGTATCCGCATGGAACGTCTGGAATTTCATTACGTCTTAGCTTTGTTATGATTTCCATTTTTTAATTCCTTGTAAACCAAACTCAATACAATTCCATCTCGCTGCTCCATTGGTTTTCACTGTTTCATCTGAAATTTTATTGTTACATTGATTTTACGTGTTACATTTTGATATGGGTGGAAATTGTATTCTCTGAAAAAATCATCTAATTAGTTCTAGGTTCAATTTTATTTTATTATTTTTTTTCATAACGATGAATATTACTTTGTGACATGATTTTATCCTATCTTAGAATTTATGATATTTACATTTGAACTGAGGAGAAAGGCGATAACTACACCAAAACAATTTATTTAACTAATCAAACAATTACATAACTAATTTATTTTTATTAATTTCTATCATAGCCAATTACATATTATTTATTTTGATATGAATATTACATCTATTGTTAACAAATTACTATCACTTTAATTTAAATTAAATTTATATTTATCTTAAAATAATTTTATTAATTAAAATTACACTTTTATTTTATTTAAAAGTTATCTAAAATTTATTTTAAATTAATTTTCATCAATTATATTTTATTTTAATATAATTTCATATATTTATACTTTTATATTTAAAATAATATATCTAATCCAATTTTAACATTATTTATATAAATTATATTTTATTTAAATTTTTGTAAGACAGATAAAATTGTAATCTAATACTTTTATCAATTAAAACTTTTTTTAACCTATCAATTTAATTACATAACCCACAGACTTTCACAATCTTTGATGCCATTGTCCTTCATTTCTAATCAACTTTTTCTTAATCCAAACAAATTCTCCATCACTTCTCTTTCCCTTCAAATAAATTCATTTCCACCTTCTCACATCCTTCTTCAAATTCGAACACAGCCTCAAGTCCTCCGTGCCTTAACCTTCCTATGAACCTCTGACTAAATTAGATGCTTAGACAAAGTACTCTTCAGGGACATAAAATTTTAAACCAATGGCCTGAAATCATTAAAAATAAATAAATAGATTAGACAAGGAACAGACAAAGATTCAAAAGCAATTTCTTAATCAATCAGTAAAAGAAGAATAAAATACAAACTTGGACGTATAATATACCATTCCGTGTGGACATGCTGCTTAAGGTAGTAATATTCACAAGTAGACGAAATAAACACCCATAAATTTTAATTCTAATCAGAGAAACATGCGCTCACATCACTTTTGGCTTATTTCATGTGTTTTTATCCTATGCTGCTCTTATCCTTTATACAATTGGTTATTACACCTTTTTTATTAATAGTTATTGATAAAATCAGTGTAATAATTAATTCAATGATGACACGAGATGCACATGACTAAAAGCAGAGGAAAAAAAAGGTCATCGGACACAAAAGGTGAGAAAGATAACTTCAATGGCTAAAACTGTTGAACTACCTCTGCAAATTTAATATCTGCATCACTGTGATCTGATTTTCTCCCGGCTGCATCACCAACATAAAACGATCTACAAAATTGAAAATGCATCTTTACGATTTTCATCCCTTTATGGATAAAATATGGTGACATTCAAAATAAAAGGAATAAAAGACATCATCAATTGAACTATTAAATGGAAAAAAAATAACTGATCCATATCAATGACAATGCCAGAGTTGAAGTGTTGCTCCATAAGATGCCACATCCCTGGTTTGGGTTTGCGAAAAGCATCATCTTCATTTTTATTTGTTTTTCCTGGTTTAAGACCAACTCCACAAGCTATAAAAACCTGAATAGATAAAATACAGATACTAAATCAGATTCTTGTGCATCTCCTAAATACTTTTGAAACCGAATGGGCTACAAAGTCTTGCTATTCCCCCTTTAGTAAGTCTTACATAGAAGAATTCCAAAATACATCCTACAAGTTAGGTGCACGCATGCACCTTACATGAGTTATCCGAAGATCTGGGCAATAAATAAAGTATATTCATTATTTTCAGATCCAACGATAACTTGTACAAAGTGTATGGATACACCTACCTAACTTAAAAGAGTGTACTTTTGTTAAATAAGGAACGACACTTGCAAGTTGCAACCCCCCGAACAACTCGATGACAGACTTTTTTACTTAAATTTTTATAGGTCGGAAAGTTCATTGTGCAGTGATATTGTAAAGATGCAAAAGGTTCAGATATCAATTTTAACATCGATGACTTTGGATAGAACTAACACTGAAGATGTTTTGTTCTCGAGACACAAAGGAAATCCAAATTACTAAAAGGAATATTGCATTCAGCATGGACATGAGTGGGACTTATTTAAAATGATTGATAAAGAATCGCAAACAGTAAAGGTATTAAAAATGTCAAAGATACCAATTTAATTTCCTTCTGATAACCACTTTAATTTAAAATTATATGAACTTAAAAGTGGAGGAAAATTTTTCTGTACTTGACTGTTTGGAGAAAGAACCAAACAGAAGCCAAAACGAAAGATATTAGTACTGACAGAAAGTGTGAATTACCTAGTAAAATTGTTTCACTTCAAATAACACTAAACAAACTAAATAGAATTAAATTTCCCAAAAAAGGATCATGATACTGGTGTAAGAAGTTAATAAAATCATAAAATCTGATTACTATTTTATGTCCTAAATGAAAATATGATGACAGAATACTTAATAAACAATTTTCAAATTCGGCTAACCAATACAATTTAAGATAATATGATGGCAATGAAAAAGATATTTTACTATTTAAAGATAAGAAAAAAATGTCACAGGACAGATTGAATATTTTTAAAGTTTGAAGAACTGACAACTTTAAGGTTGCTTTTGTTGAATACTGAGGGACAACACACAAAAGTAGCACAACACAAGTAGGAATAGTTGTGGTGTTATAATTTGTTTAATGCGCCACTCACACAGGACGAAAACTGTCTATTTGCCATTATGGATTGATAAGTACAAGTACTAGATAAAACAATGCAAAAATAATTCCAATACCCTTTATGCTGTGCATTGTTGCAAATACACTAGAGCAGGGGTATTGAAGTGAAGGAGGTTATTTGTCTTTTTCTATTTTGTGCTGCTGACAACATTTTCTCACCTGGTTTAGTGCATGAACAATTCACTGCTTTATACTCCCTTGAGCTGTGTTTTGTCCTGTACTTCAGACTACTTTTAGAAGTAAAAAAGGTACAGTACTTTTTGTGCTCATTGTGGTGCCTATTATTTTACGGCAAATCAACCATACATTGATATACTCTAAATAGTAGTGACATTGATCATAAACCTGATTGCCTATTCCTACCAGGAGAAAGCACCAATATTTCAAAAGACAGCATCTCTAATTTTAATATCACCTCGCTTCTCTTTCACTCATAAAATCATTTCCAATCAGTAATCCTATGTCCACAAAGTGGAGAACACTCTAATTTTAACATCACCTCGCTTTTGTTTCACTAGTAAGAACATTTTCACTCAAGTAATCCTAAGTCCAGAAATGGAAAAGACAGCAACTGAAGAAGAGTATGACAGTTGTATTGTAACTCAACTAGCTAAACAAATAATGCATAATTGAATTATTGATAACAGCATAACATCTGTTGTACCAAAAAATCACCTGAACTGGAACCTTCACTTTCTCAATAAAATTATTTAGACGTCCAATTTTTGAGTCCACAGCCACCTGCCTCTTATTCTTCCAACGTTCAATATTGGATTCATTGGTGAAAATTACCTATAATAAACAAAAACAAAACAGCATGCAACATAAAAGGTTTCATGCAGAAGTTCTACAGTCCGCCAAATATTGATAGTAAAAATCAAGTATCTTTCACCACAATTGGGGACACACCAATTTGTAGCCATCATTGTGTAGGCTTTGTAGTTTATCAGGAATTGACGAATGCATGAGGTCCCAAGCATTTGCACCCACTCTAAAAGAAAAGGATAAATTTCTTAATAATCAGACCACTTACTATGTTTTAGCAAGTGACAACATCAACAACAGGAATAATAATATCAATTTGAAAGAATAAGTTTGATAAATTATATCCAATCCGTAGCAGAGCAAAATTCAACAGCATTATTAATCACAAAGTCATGACTTCATATGAAGAAATACCTCTTCACGTCTGTCTTTGCAAGACATCCATCAAAATCAAATGCAGCAATTTTACTTGAATCACGCAGACCATCATCCTGTAAATTATCAGAACATGGGGAAAATGCAAACTATGTATATCAGAATGCATTTGTGTGTATGTTCCTTTTGAATTTTTAGCCAGGCATCTTGCACAAGGTTATACTCGTCTAACGTCAACCGAACAACCAGATCAAGACACAGACAGACTATTAATCTCACCCGTTCAAGAAATATAACTGTTTGGAACGCCTTCCATTTTGGTAAAAGGGTAGCATCCTGAATCAGGAAATAATTGATCAAATAGGCGATGAGTAAAAGACATTAAAATAGATCAAAATAGTAAAGAAAATTGTAAAGCGTAACAATGTGATAAAGTTTAACTATCCAACATTGGAGCCATCAGAAAATCAAACAGATTAGTGTATATTACCTTGTATTTGCTCTTAACATCAGAAACTGAAAATTTAATGCTCACCACAGCCTTAGCAATGGGTGTCGACAACTGCAAGCAATAAACATGAAGAATAAAGAGAATTAACAATACAGCCTTAGCAGAGGTAAGCCATTTGAAGGAGAAAATAAGAGTTGGAAAACTGGATCATAAGGCAGTCATCCCAGTGAATTTATGATCACAGTGAGAAACTAGTATTAACCTGATCTAGCAGGTAACAATATTATTTTAACATTAAGAATATTTTAAAGTTACAAATTAGTCCTTGATTCCTTATTCTACAGAAACTAGAACCCCAAGAAGCCTCTCTATGACCATTAGCTCGTAATCTCTCCTGAAGCACAATGGTGAAAACAATCACCATCAAACACGCAAACAACAATTCCAAAAACCTGTCTCCCCGAGATCTTTTCAGCGCTTAAAAAGTCCCAGTTAATTGCTTTTAAAGTGGACTAGATACAAAATATCCCATTCAAATGTATTCATACTTTTTTCTTGTTTGCTGATTATTATTTCCATGATCAGAATTAAAATCTAATACTGGACCTCTTAGAGGAACTCAATTTGAATTATAAACAATGTCATAACACTGGTTTTGATAGAGCAACCTGTTAAAATATGCATACAAAATGAGCCAAGAACACTATTTAGGCATCCTATGATAAGCAATCTAAATACTTGTGTTGCCATAGTCAAACGTAGCCAGTGATCATTATGGTTTGGGGTGGTTGTTCACAAAAACATAAGTTCAAAAGGGGGAATGACATCCAAAGTCCAAAAACAATCACTAATGTGGATTTCAATTCCACCATGTACTTGATATTGAGGAATGACTCAATACAATGGAAATCAACCGGCTTCCTCACACAACCATATGGTCAAGTGAAGTGATTGTTGATTTCATCTAAAAGCCATTTGGCATTAAGTGAATATGTCCAATGTATATATATATATATATATATATATATATATATATATATATATAAGTCACATTCTAATAATTGAGACTGATGATACAAGGTTTCCTAAAATTCCCTCTTCACAAATGCCTACCAAAAGAGGCAAGTCTATCAAAATGGGCAATTTACCAAGATTCTAACATTTCATCTTTAAACCAATTGCCATAAAAAAACTTTGCCCAAAAAATATACAAGCAGGACTCCAAGAATTAAGGCAAGAGATGGATTTCTCAAGTAAGATTTAATCTTAAAACCAATTCACATCAAGTGAAGTTGTTAAAAATATATACAAGACCCTGTTGAGACATGTTTTTATCTTTTAGTATTTTTTATGTATATTCCTTAGACTAGAGTTACGGGTTTGGACTGAGGCCCATATCCTCTATCTACTTTATCTATAAATACAATGTAACCATGCCTTTTGATAATGTATTGAAACCCTAAATAAGTTTCTCAAGTTGGTATCAGAACGGGTACGATCCCACACTGATTTCCGGTCATCCCTGTCATCTTCGACCACCGTGAGTCGCCTTTCGCCACCGACCACCATCTCAATTTGGTCTCGGTAAAGGTGGGGTTTGTGCGTCTCGAAGAGCGCGACCCAACCTCGCACAATCACTTCTCCATCTGCGGCCCTACGCACAACTTCTCCAAGTAGAGACCTAAGGCACGTGTGTCCCACGCGCCGCCCCTCCATTGGCTGGAATCAAGGCCGATTACCATCGGTCGACTTGCCGGCGTCCTCTAAGTCCAGTGGTGCCCTTATTTTTCTGTTTTGAGAACTTTGAAAGCTAGGCCACGTGGGTACCCTATTGTTTAGGTTTATATTTCATTTCTGATTTAGATATATGGCTTCATCTAGTACTTTTTCTTTCTCTGCTACTCCCACCATAACCAGTACCAAACTCAACTAGAAAAATATCTATCCTAGTCTGCATCAGTTGAACTATGGTTTCTAGGTCAAGGGTATCATGACCATCTGGAGAAAGATGAGAACTCTATTTTTGCCTCAGAGAGGTCTCAGTGGGAGAAAATAGATTTCCAACTTTGTGCAATCTTATGACAATCTGTGGAACTTGAGGTTCTTGAGCTTCTAAGGTCATTCAAAACTTGCTCTTCCTTTTGGAAAAAGGCTGAAGACATTATTGCTAATGATATTCAGTGTCTCTTTGGTGCAACTCAAAGAGTGACGTCTCTCAAGCAGACAAATCATGACATGATGTCTCACATTGTAAAAGCTAGGACTGCTGTGGAGGAATTAAAAAGGTTTCTTATGGCAAATACCTTAGAGGAGTTAAACTCCAAACTAGATAAGTTGTACATGGTCCTAATTTTGAGGAGTCTACACTCTGATTTTAATCATGTACATGATCAAATCTTAGCTGGTGATCAAGTTCCGTTAATGGATAATCTTATGATAAATGAGAATCAGGTGGAGATAATTGAAACTTTAGCTATGGTTTCTTCTCATGGTCGAGGTGGAGGTTATAACAGTCGATGAGGATGTGGGAGTACAAAAGGTTGTCCTAAATGTTCCTATTGTAGGAAGATGGGACACACGCAAGAAAACTGTTATTCCTTACACAGTTTTCCTGACAGGATCAACCTTCTTCAATGCTTAGTATTTCAACAACATGCAATTCTCAATTTGTGGAAGGTCAGAACCTATGAATTCTTGATTCAGATGCCTCTGATCATATATATGGTAATAATTCCTCATTTTCCTTCATGTCCTATCCTAAAATTCCTCATTTAATTACTATGGCTAATGAATCTAAAGTAAAGTCATAATGAATTGACCATGTTCCTTTAACCCCTTCTTCGAATTTAAATTCTGTTCTTTTCGTTCCTAATTGCCCTTATAACTTGATTTCTCTAAGTCAATTGACTCGTTCTCTGAATTGTTTTGTAACCTTTAATTCCAATTCTTTTGTTATTTAGAAACATGGTACGGGTTGTCTAATTAGAGAAGGAGATGAATCATGTGGTCTGTACTATATGAATCCAAGTCCTTCGGTGTTATGTCTTGCTTCTCCTGCTCCTGAACTTTTGCATGATCGTCTAGGTCACCCAAGTTTATCAAAATTGAAAGAGATGGTACCTGTTTTGTACATAATGTCTCTCCAGGTCTTGATAAGCTAAGTACTAAAGCCATTAAATGTGTCTTCTTGGGATACTCTCTCCTCCAAAAAGGGTACAAATGTTATTCTCCATCCACCAAAAGGTATTACATGTCTATTGATGTCACCTTTGAGGAAACACCCTTCTTTTCTTCCCTCATGAAGGATGGTTCCTCTATGCAAAATGTCCTTCTTGTACCCTCATGTGATCCACTTATAATACCTAATCCTTCTCCAATTCAACCTACAGGTCTCAATGATTCTCCTCCTCTTCTTACATATCACCGCAGGACCCCACCTACACTTTTACCAGATTCTGCAGATAATCGTGATTCAGAATCTTCTCCAACAACTTCTCATACCATGGATCCTTCAACCTCCTCTCCCAATTTTGATTTTGGATGGCATATTGCACTCAAAAAAAGTATTCGTTCCTCTCGAAATCCCTTTCTTATTTATAATTTTTTAAGTTACCATTATTTGTCTCCTTCATATTCCTCTTTTGTTGTCTCTTTGGCTGACACCACTACTCCTAATATTGTCCATGAGGCTCTTGATTACCATGGATGGCAACAAGCCAAGATTGATGAAATGCAAGCTCTTGAGCACAATGGCACTTGGAAGTTTGTCCCTCTTCCTCCTGGCAAAAAGGTTGTGGGCTGTAGGCAGGTCTATGTAATTAAAGTTGATAATAATGATAAAGTGGATTGTCTTAAAGCTCGTCTAGTAGTTAAAGGCTACACTTAAATTTATGATCTCGACTGCTGTGATACTTTCTTTCCTGTAGCTAAGATTTTCACTATTCGTCTTTTCCTTGCTATGACTACTATTCGTTATTGACCCTTTCACCAATTGAATATTAAAAATGTCTTTCTTCATGGTGACCTTGAGGAAGAGATTTATATGGAACAACCTCCTGGTTTTGTTGCTCAGGGGGAGTCTTGTTTAGTGTGCAAGGTACACCAACCTCTTTATGGCTTGAAGCAATCACCTCGAGTTTGGTTTGAGAAATTCAGTCATGTTGTACAGTTATTTGGCTTGAAAAGGAGTAAAGCAGATCACTCAATGTTTTATTGTCATTTCTTTTCAGGCAAGTGTGTGTATCTTATGGTTTATGTTGATAATATTGTTATTACAGACAATGATTATACTAAGATCAACCAACTGAAGAATCATCTATTTGCTCACTTCCGAACCAAAGATCTTGGTCAATTGAAGTATTTCCTTGGTATTGAAGTGACTCAGTGAAAGGAAGGTGTGATCATCTCTAAAAGGAAGTATGCTTTTGATATTCCGAAGGAAACAGGTTTAACAAATTGTAAACCCATTGATACCCCAATGAATCCTGATCAGAAATTGATTGGCGAAAAAGGAGAAAAGTTGTCAAACCCAAAAAGATACAAGAGGTTGGTTGGTAAACTCATTTATCTTTGTCAGCACCTAATTTCATCCGGGTAGAGATGAAATAGTAAATAGATAACAACATATTTGAAAAAAGGAAAGAAAAAATATTAAAATATGAAAAAAGGAAAAAAGATAAAAAAATGTTTTTCTTTTAAGCACTTTAAAATAAAAAAGAAAAAAAAGAAAATAAAATAAAAAATAAATATAATATATTTTTTAAGAAAAGAAAAATGAAAAAAATAATTTAAACAAAAAAGGAAAATTAAGTAGTAGCTTTTTAGGATAAAAATTTAAAAGGCAAAATTTTGGACCCAACCCATTTTTTTTACCCTAGGTCTCAAAATCTTAACCTAATTTTTGGCTTTAAAATGGGGGACCTTCACACATTTTTTACCACCTTCACTACGGTTTTCACTCATCCTCCTCAACTCTCCCTACACCTTCACTCACCTCATCCACCCAACCCTATTTTGCTTCATCCTCGACAGCCATCCATTCCACCCTTCCTCACCCACTCACGGCCCGCCTCACTTCATCTCCCATCTTCACCCCCATCACTTTCATTTTTCCCACTTGGTATGCCTCACCCTCCTCCCAGCATCACTCACCGCACAACCATTCTCTTCTCCTTTACCTTCATCTTCCCTCACACAAATCACCAACCATCTCCCGATCACCATTTCCAACTTCCCAATCCACCGCGCCACTAACCTCCACCACCGCCTTTGCAGCCAGCCACCATAAAAACGGCCACCCAAGTTTCCCATCTCCCCACTGCACGTACTCTCTGCACCTCCGCCATGCCCCAAGCCACCGCGAGCCAACCCTAGCCTCCGTGGTCTCACCCTCTCCGCGCCGCACTTAATCCATAAACACCCATTTCTCCTTCACCAAACCACTCACCAAATCCTGGCCATCACGAGCCACCAGCCGCTTCTCCTTCATCACAATCAGCCAATCACGAACCTACCTAGAGCCATTGCAAGCTCAATCACTCCCCTTCCCAACCTACCCTTTAAACCTAACCACTGGCCACCCGCAAACCCATACCCACCGTAAGCCATCACGGCGTGTGCTTTCAACCGGAATCGTGCCACCATAGTTCTTGGCCTCGACATGTTCCACTCATGCCGCAACTACCGTGAGTGGCATCCTCAGAGCAACATCGAGTCCCCTGCTCGAATGTGAAGCCGTGAGCTAGCTTTCCTCTGCAGGTTCAACCCGAGGCCGGGATCCATGTTTTGCGTCTCTTTTTTTGCTTGATTTGTTTTATGTTTCTACCTTATTCTGATCTAGCATTCCATTTCTGATTGAGGGTTTTGTTTCTGAGGGTTTGGTTTTGTTGATTTTGACCCTTGCTTAATGTTGTTATTTCTGATTGGAATCTGTCGAATGTTGGTTAGCGTGGTTGTGTCTAAGTCGAGACATGTGGTTCCAATTTGGCTTTGTGTCATTTATTTGATTGTGGGTGATGCTTAGATTTGGGTATGTTGACTGATTTTGATGGGGGTTTAGTTTAAATAGGGGGTGGTTGTTGAGTTTCTTGGTTGTGCTGGCTACTGTTGGTACCAATTGTGTTCATCTTATTGTTAAACATTATTATTAAAAACAAGTGATACTATTATTGTTTGTTGAGATGGTATTCTAACTTCTACCTGATTGTTAAGACTATGGGTCTTGTAGTGATGTTCGTATTATGTCGTTATGCTGCCAAATTTTCGTTAAAAACCTAATTTTGATATGCAAATTACTTTTATTAGCCTCTTAATATGTTGAGATTGGTCTAAGGTTTTCATTATTTTGCATTCCAACTTTGATGATTATACTGGATGGTGGTGTTGGTTCTGTTATCTAAACTGGGTTGTACTATTTGTAATCTTCGAGTGTATTGGGTTATGTTATTATTGGGTTGTTTGGATTGTGTGGCTGATTGATCGCGTTATGCCGTGAGGAATACTAGGCTATTTGTACTACGCATTATACGTGTTTGTACGATCTCATGGTTGTCGGCCCTGTTAGAATTATTACCTATCTTTAAGTCTTTCCTTAACGAAATCAAAAATCAATTTGGAAAAGTAATCAAAGTTTTACGAAGTGATAATGCCAAATAATACTTTTCTACTGATTTCTCCACTCTCTTAAGCTCCCAAGGCATTTTACACCAGTCTACTTGTCCTCACACACCACAACAAAATGGTATAGCAGAACGAAAAAATAGACATTTGGTTGAAACTGCTCGTACCTTATTACTTGGTGGAAATATGTCCGTTCATCATTGGGGAGATACTATTCTTACTGCATGTTTTCTCATTAACAGAATGCCATCTTCTTCTCTTAACAATAAAGTTCCACACTCTATTCTATTGCCAATTGGTTTTATGTTGGAACCTTAACATGGTATCAGAGCCAAAGCCTAACATCTTTTCGGTTATTGTCATGGGCCAAAAGTTACCCTTTAGTTGGGTCAAAAGTACCCTTTGCCTGGTCCGGCAGGCTTCGTTGGAGGGGGTGTGTTGAAAGTCCCACATCGCCTACCTCATATCATTTGGTATGGTTTAAATACATGTTATGCTACTCCACATATTGCCAATTGGTTTTATGTTGGAACCTTAACAGACCCTTTTCGTTATTTTGTTTAGTGGCTATCAGCTCCGCGTTCGATTTAGTGGCAATGCCTTACGTGATATAGGTTTTTTTTGACATCCGGTCCCTTCAAAATAAACTTTGAGCTACGAGTACGGTCGTTTGCGTCGTCATGTCTTCTCCTTTTAAATAAACTTTGAGGTACGGGTACGACCATTTGCGTCGTCATGTCCTCTATTTTAAATAAACCTTTGAAACACGGGTATGGTCGCACGCATTATCATGTGTCTTCATAACGTCAAAAACAATATTCAAAACAAAATACAAAACTTTTTCAAAAAACAAAATTTTCAAAACATTAATCAAACACACAAACTTTTTCTTCAAAGAACTACATAACCCTGATTTCTCATTTTGAATGAGAATACGTAGGAGCAAGGTCAATCCTTATCAGACCCCGAAAAACTAAAAATATTTTTGTTCATTCTATTCTTTTTCTCTTTTTATTTCTTTGTGTTCTATTTTGGGAGAAATAAATATTTTTTTAAAAAATGACATTTAATTTCGCACATTCAACTAAGGGTAACCGTCTTAGGACGAACGTTGTAGGATGCTAATACCTTCCCTACTCGTAACCAACTCCCGAACCCGAATTCGGTTTTCGTAGACCTTGTCTTATCTTTATGATTTTTTCATAGTTTTCTTGAATAAACTATGGTGACGACTCCAAAACTCTAATTTGAATTTTTAAATCTAAAACTTTTGGTGCGCCGTCACGCCGCAATTTCGGTTGCGACAATGTTACTATTACTAGACCAGATCTTTCTTATGCAGTTGGAGTAATTAGCCAATTTATGCAAAATCCTTGTATTGATCACTGTGATGTCTTGATTCGCATTCTTAGATATGTTAAAGGCCTCAGGACAGGGATTGTTATATGAAGATGAAGATAATACTAAAATTGTAAGTTATTGTGATGCAGATTGGACTGGTCGTCCCATTGATAGAAGATCTACTACTAGGTATTGTATCTTTCGTATCTTTATTAGAAGGAATTTGATTTCTTGGAAGAGTAAAAAACAAAGTGTTGTTGCTCGATTTAGTGCAGAAGCTGAGTATAGATCTATGGCACTTGCTACATGTGAACTTGTGTGGATCAAATAACTCCTTCAAGAATTAAAATTTTGTGATAATGGGCATATGAAGTTGTTTTGTGATAATCAGACAACTATCCATATTGCCTTCAACTCAGTGTTTCATGAAATTACAAAGCATATCGAGATTGATTGTCACTTTGCTAGAGAAAAGTTAGTGTCTAAAAAAGTTGTAACTGAATTTGTAAGCTCTAATGAACAACTGACGGACATTTTAACTAAATCCTTGAGAGGACCTAAGATTCAGTTCATTTGTTCCAAGTTTGGTGCATACAATCTATATGCTCCAGCTTGAGGGGGAGGGTTGAGACATGTTTTTACCTTTTAGTATTCTCTGTGTATGTTCCTTAGACTTAGGGTTAAGGGTTTGGGCTGAAGCTCATATCCTCTTTGTTGTATCTACTTTATTTATAAATACAATGTAACAGTGCCTTTTGACACTGTATTGAAACCCTAATAAGTTTCTCAAGTGACACATTCCAAGAATTAAGACAAAATATGTGAGATTTTACGATACCCTTCACATATGTATGCCAGAACAAGCAAATCTATCAGAATGGAAAATTTACCAAGATGAACTATAAGAATTAACTAGTATTATGCGAAGTTATTCAACAAATATATAAACCGTACTCTAATAATTGAGGAAGACGATATGAGCTTCCCAACATTGATAGCCTTGGAAGTTGGAAAGGATAAAGGGTCTGATTGATCTTAGAAACAATGTTTATAAAAACGACTAAACAACAATCAGTATATATGTCTAAGTTAAGCCATTCTTTCAAGTTACAAGTTCCACATCCCAACTATTCATTAAGCTAGTAATATAGCTTATGATGCTAACAACATTGGCCGTTGGTCCATGTTTCTTTCACAAACCAGCATAAATAAATCCTGGAAATAATCTAAACCTACACTTGAGGGCATAAAGTTCAACTATTTATATTTTTGGCAGTCACAGTTAAGAATATCAAAAAATGCTCTCATTTTCATATAATTACAAAATGAAAAACACTCCAAAACATATTTCTTCATCAAATCCACAATTCTAATATTTGTTACAGTATCTTAATTCCTGATCAAGAGATCTAGAATGGCATAACAAAGACAATGGACTGCATATTACTATATGACACCCCAGAGCAGGAAATGCTAAATAAACTATGTTAGGCAAAAATTTGAAAACCTTCTTAACATGAAGCATGAAACCACCCTCCATTCTCTCTCTTTCATGGTGTTTGTACTTACCTTTATTCTCTTTGCATCAGGTTCCTCAGTCTCTTGCAGTTCATTTTGTATATCTTCTGTTGCTTTACAAACCTATTAAAGAAGTGCAAGACACACCCAGAGAGTGATTAAATTAGGACAAAATTCAGAAGAATTTTTTTTATTCAGAATACTAATACAATCAAGTTAAACAATAAGACACAAAATAAAAATTCAAATTAAAAGAGAAACACATCAATCAAATTGACTTATTACCTTTTCTTCAGACTTGTCATTTCCAGCAAATAATTTTTTCAGAGCTTCCTGGTCACTTATCTGGCATAATTTTTAAAACGAAATTCATGCAAAACTTCATTAAAGCTTCAACATGCATTGAAAACACTAAATAGGTTACACGTCTACCGGTTATAAAACTATCAATTTCCCTCCTCTAAAATGTCAAATGTTCATAAAAAGATAAAAATCATCAACCCCAAATCTTAGTGATACCAAATTTATGTCTTACACTCAACTTAAGCTAAACTAAAAATGGTCACACAAGTCGTACTCTTAATGAATTTTAATGATTTTAGTTTTAGTGTCTTAAGTTTGCAAGATTTAATCGAAAGAGTTAGTGTAGATTCAAAACTATAACTTTTTCATTGTCATGAAATATGAGGGTCTTGTTAATTCTTAAGCACAATAGGAAAATCTAACCCATAAGACTAATCTATTAAGTGGGAGATCAAATAGTTTATTTAACTCAATGTGAGACTTTTAACTTTGTCACTCCTTTAAGGGTCTGATATCTATGGTGGCTTCACTATGTCGACATTGACTGATGGTATCTCTTTTCCCTTTGACAGTTTCACTCACCTATTGGTATACTATTTCCACCCTAATCTATCCTACAGGTTTCCTTTACCCAATTCTCATTGAATCTCAGATTGTTAGGACTTAAGCATAGGAGGAGTTCCAACCAAAAACACTAGTTGATTAGATGGGAGAGTAGCGAGACTTAAGTTCACATTAATTAATTCATTCTACTCCTCATGCGACTCCTAACATGTGTTTAATACAACTTCCTTATTATACAAAGAAAACAAAAGTAGAAGGCAGTGTTAAGAGGAAAAGCAAGAGAAGAGATGGGAAACCTCCAAGGAGGAAAAGCCTTTAATTGCCTGGAGAGAGGGAGAAGAATGAGAGGATAGAGGGAAGCAACGAAGGTGATGCCATTTGGCGAAGTCGTATTGAACACCCTTGGAGACCAAAGCCAGTCTCAGGGTCTTGGCTTTGATAGCTTCGGAGCACACCTTGCACGATGACCGGTTCGATTTCGCGTACTCCACCATCATCCACTCGCTCGGCGCCATCTTGAGCAGCGGCCGATTTCGGTTCCGTAACGGAGACGCGGCGGCGGAAACGGATAGAAGAAGTGGAGGGAGGCTAGGGCGACGGACGTAGACGACGACTAAATTAGGGAATCGCCGCATGGAATGGTTCCATTACAGTTACTGCGGCGTTAAGGGTGTAGAGTTTTAGTAGAGAATTTGGGGGAAAACATGTAACAAGTTTCGCGCCACATCGGGTTTCACGTCTGTCGAGGGATTTTATTATTATTATTAAAAAATTGGATTATTATATAATTATTTTTTTTAAATTATATTTTTTTAATATATTAGTACCATTTAAAAAAAAATAATGAAAAGAGTTGTTAAGATATTATTTTTAGAAGAGGTTGTAAATATTTTTTTTTCTAACTGTCACAACCAAATATTAAAAAGAAAAAAATCCTCTTGACTTTTTTTTTGTTACGAAACAGGGATGACTTATGAAAGTTTGTTTAGAGACTTGCAAAGGACGATTCAATTTGATGGATAATTGTTGTTATTTAATTTTTTTTTCTTTCTTTATTGTCTTATATTTTTTATTTATTATATACATAATACTTTTTGTCTCTCCAAATATTAGGTTACAATTATGTAAGGAAGTGAAAGAAACCCTCGTCGTCGATCGAAGTGAAACATTGTGAGTTTGTGTCGTGTCATTCCAAATTCTCAATCTGCAAATAGCTCGAAACCAAAAGAAGACGATGAATCCCTATTACGATGTAGAGAGGCTAAGAGACGAAGTGATCTACCTCCACTCTCTCTGGCACCAAGGTCCTCCACGAACCCCCGTCATTCCCACTCCCATTCCCCAACCCCAACACACGTGCCACGTTCTCCCTCATCATCATCATCATCATCATCCTGCATCCGCCCGCACCAGATCACTCCCCCCGGTCCCCTCCACCTCCTTCAAGAAGAAGAAGAAGAAGAAGAAGAAGCAAAAGCGTCGTCATGGGGATAACTCCGCACGACCCGACCCAGAATGGCCGTCTCCTGTTCGACCCGACTCGGTTCCGTCCACCGGTTGGGGCAAGCCAAAGCCCGGTCCAGCCCCTCGTCCCGACGTGTCTCAGCAAGAAAAGGAGAGGCTTGCGGCAGTTCAAGCGCAGCAGAAAGCGTGCAAAGCTCTGAAGGAGTTTCTATCTAAGAGTGATGATGTTGATGTTGATGATGACGACGAAGAAGATGATGATGATCATGGGGAATGGGAAGAGATTGAGGAGTTCTTTGTGGGGCTGTTCTTGAAGGACGATGAACTCAGAGGGTACTACCAGAGGTGTTTCGAAAGTGGGGAGTTTTGCTGCATGGTGTGTGGGGCAATTGGGAAGAAAAATTCTGGGAAGAGGTTTAAGGACTGTGTTGCGCTTCTTCAGCATTCGATGTCGATTTTGAGAACGTTGAAGAGAGGGGTACACAGGGGCTTTGGTATGGCCGTGTGTAAGGTTTTGGGTTGGGATGTTGATCGACTTCCCACCATTGTGATGAAAGGGGAGCCTCTTGGGCTGGAGATGATGAAGCCTGCTGAGGCAGAGGTAATAGTTTGGTCAAGATTTTTGAGGTGGATTTGGCGTGTTTATGTTTACCATTTAACTCAGAATTTGGGTGATGTTCTCGTATGACCTATTAGGGTTTTAGTAAAGATTTTGAGGTGAATTTGGGTTGTTTCTGTTTAGGACGAACTAAGACACATTTTTTACTCTTGTTTTCCTGTTATCAGTGTTTTAGTCAAGATTTTGAAGTGAAATTGGATGCTTTTATTTAGGACTAAACATATATGTGGTTTTTAATGTGTTTTTGGTTATTCTTGTATTAGTGTTTTAATCAAGACATTGAGGTGGATTTGGGGTGTCATTGTTTAGACAACCCTTACATAAAGTTTTCAAGGTGTTTTTTATGATGTTCTCTGAAAAGAGTTTTTGTCAAGATTTTGAGGTGAACTTGGAGTGTTTTTATTTAGGACAAAGCTTATATTTATTTTGAAGGTATTCTGCTGTTGATTTGATAAACATATGTCGACATTCCGTAGCATATAAGGATAACTAAGATGGAATTTCTAGCTTGAGCACTAAAAGTATTTGAAGAACTGCATTAAGTTTTGTCTTTTTGTTTATGATTTTGTTGAATTAGGATGCCTTTTTGTTAGTTTTTGTCTTAATGAGAGAGCAAGAAAACAATTATACCATGATTTAGTATTATTTATTAATTTTGCTTGTGTATCTTATCTTTTGACACTGTCAAGTTATTTACTAAGATGACAAAATTCAAATTCATGATTTTTTTAAATAATAAATTAATTGGTTTGGTGTAGGGTGAGCCTAACGTGAGTAATGTTGTTATTGATGATAATGGAGGAGATGGTTCCCGGTTCTATGAATCAGATAATAAAGCTTAGTATTTGGAGCATGGTGATGTGCCCCTTGAGAAGTCAACACAAGGGGTTGAGAGAACTAATAATGTTAGTTGTTTTAGGGGTATCAAAGTGAGTCAACCCGGCTCACACGGGTTGGCTCTCCACGGGTTGAGTTGAAAATAGGTGAACTCAACCCGGTTCACTTTATGACGAGCCAGAAAATTCACAATCCGGCTCAACCTACTACGGGTTGGTGGGTTGGCTCACTAACCCATATTTTTTCTTCTAATAAGCACAACTGAATAGCGGGACTGAACATAATGACGCGGTGACACAACAAGCTCTGTAATGCAATTGAAATGCAGCAAACATTATGATACAACTGAAACACAGTAATGTGGTGATCTGAAGAATGCACTGGTGCGATGAATGCGGTGACGCGACAAACGTTGTGGTACGATTGAAATGCGAGACTGAAACACTATCGCAAGTTATGATGCGATTGAAACCTAGAATTGAAACGGGACAAACATTATAACATTATTGATGATAACCTTGAGTAAGAGTTTGACTTGTAGTGACAATATGGAATAGAGGTAGAAAAAAAAACATGAAGTAAAATTATTAATTATTTTTAAAATTTAAAATAAATGGTGGGTTGTGGGTCAACCCATCATAACTCTGTTCGAACTCGCTTAACTTATGGGTTAAGTGAGTCGGATTCATTTTTAACTCATTATCGACAGAAATGAAATAAAAATCGAAAAAAAAAATCGAATCCAACCTGGCTCTTGCCTGGGGTGAGCCAGGTTGGTTTACATGATAGAACCCATATTGACACTTCTAGTTGTTTATAAGTATGAGTTGTCTTTTCAAGGACAAAAAAAAAAGCTGCAACACATTGGTTTTAAACTCTGTTTTGACTGTTACGTTCTCTGTGCAATCTCTTCCAAGGAAAGGGATATTATTGATGTAAATAAATTAGATATTTGAGGTAAGACATTATTGTCTTTTTCTGATTATAAATGCTGAAGAGAGACGAACGTTACTCATGTGTGAAACGCTTCAGGTTGTACATTGACTCTTTATTTAGGAAGAAGTTGCTGCTCTGATGTTGTCATTTGATTACTGCAGGTTAAGAATTTAAATCTTCAATATATGACGAATTAACAATTCATGAAAAACCAATTGTCTACCACCAACCAAGTCTAAAAATTGTCTATGAACAAGTGTACAGAAGTTAAAGCTCCAAATTGTTCATGATGCAGGGTGAACCTAGAGAGAAAGTTGAAGATGATGGCGAAGACTGTGCCGGCAAATAAAGTGATAAAGCTATATCTAGAGGCTTGATGATGAACAAGCTGAGATTCATATGCAAGGAGTTGATCATAGTGTTAGTGAATAGCGAGATTAACGTTGTACAATATTAATTTTTACTTTTTCAGAGAATGGATAATGGAAGAATTGTATCTAGAAACTATTGCTGATAGTAGTTATGAAGTTAGTTAGAACAGCTTTTGTAATTAGTCGGTACGAGTTTGTTTAGAAGAACTTTGAGAGGAAAAAGTTCCAAAAAAATACTACAATTGACTTTTATAAGTTAAATACAAGTTAAGAATAAAATTTGATGATAAATAGATTTTTTTTGTGTAAAATTTTTCAAAAATGATTGTTTGATCATTCATATAATTATAAGATAACCCAACCCAAAATAGTATTATAAAATATTGTATAGTGTTATTTTGAATTGTTTAATGATTGTTTGGGGTTTTAAATAATCGTTATTCAATATTTTTTTTCAATAAAAAAATGGATCAAAGGATCATATAGACAATTTTTGTTAAATATTATTTTAGAAATGGACTAAGTTAACTAATAAAAACTAGTTCAATGAGGAAGAATAGTTATTGTGTTATGAGTATTCTGATAGTCCACGTGAGACCACTTAACATCATTTGCAAATATTTTTACAAATAAAACCATAACAAAAATATTAAACTCCAAAATATGACACTATCTTGAATGTTTTCGTTGACTTAGTAATAACATTTCATTATTCTTTAATTCTATTCTCTACCATCAAGGCCCATAAGGTAACATCAATAGTAGCTTAGTAAAATCTAAGTCACAGTCACAGCAGCTTAATAAACATATTATACATGTACGTAAAATCTAGGTCACAGTCACAGTAGCTTAGTAAACATAAGTTTTCACTTCTCAGCTATTTGTTAGCAAAGAATTTGGCAGATAAAGGTTACATTGTAGTTTAAAGGTGTGTCTAGCACATATATGAAAAATATTTTATGCTTCCTGAGCATTCAAGCTTCTCTGGACTGGTTGAGATATTGCTGTAAAGCCTCTCTTATAGTCTGGAGAGCCTTGTCATATGCTATAAACCCCATCAAATAGAATTCATAGCCATCCACTGTTACAAGCTCGATGTATTTTTCTGCAGGGTTAAATCTATTTGAGGATGGACTAACCGTGCTTAACTGATCCAATTGCACCACGACCTGTTTGTAAGACCACGCAAAATATCAGATTTGATTACAAGAAAACTTGCCTAATGTTTGGGATGCTGCAGTTCAGAAATTCAAAGGGTTTTCAACTTTCATCCTTGATTAGGAGATCCGGAATAGTTGAGCATCCCCAAAAAGTAGGGGAGGGTGTCTACTTTTTAGTATCTTTGGAAGATGATATGAAAAATGTGTGTGACTGAGTACTATGATTATTCCCTATCTCTTGTTAATACTCGATTCAGCAAACTTCAAACACCACAAACACAAAACTCAATTAGGTTTCAGCAAGGTGTATTGATTTCTCTGGATACATTGTTCAGAAATTTATTAAATCATTTCAGCATATACATACAAATGCAATCAGAGTGAGTGTTGTTTCTTATGAATCTGTGATGTCATTGATGCACACGTATTACTACTGCTAATACTTTGTTTAACAAAATCTACTATTAATAAATAAATAGATGTTGAAAGTAGTGAGAGAATTTAGGGTGAGTCTTGACAACACTGAAGTTGTACCCTTAGTAATCAGTTGGTTATTAGTTTGAATCCGGAGAAAATCCCTTTGCATGTGCAAGGGTAAAAGACTAGGTACAATTCATTACAAATCACAAGATAAGACTAAAATAATTATTATAAATTTCAACAATGTTACCATGCACAAAAACTCATGATTAGTTTGACAGTGCAAAAATCCCTTTCTAATTGGTACATTCAATTAAATTCATGAAATGTAATTTAACTCATCAGTTTGTCTGAGTTTCTTGCGCCAGAAGATTACTAGCAACAATTGGGCAGCATATATAGTCAATTCAAACTACTTTGCGAGGAAACAAGTCAATTACCTTGTAATGCACAGTCTGGTTTTGTTGCAGGGAGAATGGATAATGGCACAGTGGATAGTCGCTGCAAAAGGCTAATCTTAAATTTGATACATAAAGAGTTCCAATCACAGGTCCAGAGGATGTTGATAAGTAGCAAGCAAAGGACTTTATGAGCTTCTCTCCTGGGAAAAGTCTGAATGATTCTTGAAATAATGCCTCAGGCCCTCCTAGTGCAAGCACCTTTGTTCCTTGAACAATTCTAGCTACTGCTGCATCAGCAAGACTAGAACCCATTCTGACTGCAGTATATATATAATAATACATTAGAATTTAAGTCTATAGATGTAAGTTATAGATAGAAATATCTTCTCGCATGGTTAGTAAGAAAGTTTGAGGATTCAGCTTCCACGCCAAGACAAGAGTACATATTTTTACAACGTCTTCCAAATATTATCATTCTAAAATTATTGACCTTTAACTATGCAGCTTCAGTTCTTTACTTGCTTCACTTATTTGATGTGGATAGTCTTTTATACTTCACCCATGATAGTGAAGAATTCAAACTTCTAGAAAGGTTATAAAAAACCATCAAACCACATATTACGATGCATATGAAACATAGGTATGTGTATACTATACATGTATTGTTTCTCTATATGATAATTTGAAATAATTATTTTAACCGTCATAGTAATCTATAATTAGATGAAGTTCAAAACTTTAATTGAACCTTTCCCAAATAAAAGGATAAACTTCTATCATAGGACAAGAAAGGTGAGTGGAAGTTGAGGCAAACTCACTATGATTCCAGAAATTATCAGCCATGATCTCAGCTCGTCGAGTTGCATCCCCAACCTTCCTGCTGCAGTGGTTTAATGCACCATATACGGTATCCATTGGGTTTGGATCTGAAAACATAAACGGCCATTAATCAAACAAAAAGGGATTTATGGGAAGAACACAGTATCTTGAAACATTAACCACTCACGATTGGTCGGAGGAGGAAAAATATGAACATAAGGGTTGTTGTTGCTGCGTCTATTGTTAGACATGCTGGTTCAAATTTACTTTAACAGGGTTTCTTTGGTGATCTTTCAGTTTTTAGTTTGTTGAGAGGTTGAACAAGAGACCTTGATCGTCAACAATGAATGCAAAATAGAAGAGAGAGATGAGAGAGGGGCCAAAATGGAATAATAGGAATATATGATGTGCACACATTAAATTAATTTAGAGTTTCAATTTAATAATTTATATAGTACACTTAATAAAAATAAAAATACGTGTTTAATTGTAATTTTTTTTACAATTTCAGTCTATTAATATTTAATTATCTTTAATTTTGGTATTTGATTTTTTTTTACATAATTTTGATCTTTAATATTAATTATCTGTAAATTTTTTGAATCTTAAGTTAAAAAAAGTCATAATCTTGAATCCTGCGACTATTAATTCTTACAAAAAAACTACTAGTATCATGCGTTTTCTGTATATGTGTGTGAATGCATAAAGAATAAAACTCTCTGCATATTTGAAAAAAAAATGGTTATAGAAGAATTGAAGCAAAGTAACGGTGGAAATGATGATTGATGGATTAGGTTGAGGATAAAGGAGCATGACACCGAAAGACAGATGCTGCCAAATATTAGAATATGATGCTGTAAAAGACAAGTTTATGACTGACAGATTGAACAAGGATTCTGTTCTGTTTATTTATTTATTTATTTTGAAGAAAATATCAACATGATGATATAAATTAATTGTTTTTAGTTTAGTGTCAAAATTATTAGATATATTACTAGAAAACAAACTTTTTTTTATTAATTTTGTTCACTTTATGACGTATAATGCTAGTTAGTAAACACCCATTTGTTCATGCAATTATATAAAAATTAGAATACCATACTACAATGTTTTTCTTTCCTTTTGACTAATACATACTTTGTCTCTTAAAAAAAAACGATAAAAACTTACTCTCCTACAATGTTTCGAAACAATGTCATGTTACCACTAATTGTTTTAAGAGATGAAAAGAAATTAAAAATTATTCCGTTTTGTTTTATACAAATAAATGAAAATTGGATATATATTACAATCCAATTGAGTAAAGAGGGAACAAACAGGATTTCATAAAAACAGAGGAACAAAAGTTTCTCTTGAGAGAACTCATCAATCATTGAATCTCACCTCATGGAATCGCCACTTCAAAGCAGGGATTCTGAAGGGGATGGTCGCTCTGATAACAGGTGGAGTCTCTGGAATCGGCTTCGCAATTCGGACACATTTCCGCAAACATTGAGCCTCCGTCGCACTCTGCGTCGCCGCCGCAAGCAAGTTCTTCAGTTCGCTGCTTCCTTCAATTTTCAATTCATTTTTTCACTTGTTCCACACTTAGAAATCAAATGAGGTTTTATTAAAAGTTTGTAGATTTAAAAAAAAACTGAGAGGTGAACACAATTATAGTTAGTGGTATATTTTTTTATTACTAAGGGATATATATTATAACAATTACTTATTTTTGTCCAAAATGCAATTTTTATTTTCTGCTTTTAAGTCATCTTCACACATCTTCCATGTTGGTTATGCAAAATAACAATGAATTAACAAGCTTTCCAATCTCTTAACAATTGAGTTTTAATGGCTGGTGACAATCTTGTATACATTCTTTTCTTCATACGTGGGGTAACGAGAATCCAAGAAGAAATTAGAAGCAAATGTTCAATTATAAATTACAATTTCTTCACGCCCTATGTTGGTTAACATGCATAAAGTGAAGATTCCAATTAGACATTGATATCTTTGAGGCTTATGATCGTGAATATTTTATCTTGCTTTCCACGTGCATAACATTACTATAATATCCAGCAGAACCTAAGATATTGGACATCAAAGCTGAGAGACATCATGAACATGGAAGAAAGGAAGTGGGTGGTCCAAATCAAGGAGGAGCTGAAGAGAAATGGTATCTCATCAGTGCATGAGAAGGAGCAATGGAAGAGACATTCCATATACAAGATACCTTCACGAGTGACTGCATTGAATGAAAAGGCCTACAAACCTCAAGCGGTGTCATTTGGTCCTTATCACCATGGTGAGAAGCATTTGAAGGACATGGAAGATCACAAGCATCGAGCTCTGCTTCATTTTCTCAAAAGGTGCGAAAAGCCGATCGAGCTTATCTTCAATTGCGTGGATGAAGTGGCTGAAGAGTTGAGAGGGTCGTACAATCCAGTGGAGCAGATTTGGATGCAGGACAGGGCAAGGTTCGTGCAAATGATGATTGTTGATGGGTGTTTCATGTTGGAGATTTTAAGAGTCAACAATGATGGTATTGCGGATGAGTATGCTGAGAATGATCCTGTGTTTGGAGAACACGGGAAACTGAATGTGATGCCATATATCAAACGCGACATGCTTATGCTCGAGAATCAGCTTCCATTCACGGTTCTTCGAATATTGATTGAGGTTCAGAATGGCAGAAACCAGGTAATTCATAACAAGAAAGTCAATCAAATCCATGCGAATTCAAAACATGTTTAAATCTTGTTAAACAGTGAAAACTGATTCAGAAATCGAAATACATGACAGGGAGAAGAGTTAGTGATGAAAGAAATATTGAAGTTCTTCTCCCCAGGCACGCCCGAAACAAGAACCCTAGGCAAATGCATGCACGTGTTGGATGTCTACAGAAAAAGCCTCATACATCAAGGACCTACTCACCGAACACGCGTCTCCACACCAAAACGCAGAAGAAGGCTGTGGCTGAGCGAGGAGGAGCACGGCAACGACGAGATCATCCGCTCCGCCACAGAGCTCCACGACGCCGGAATCCGCTTCAGGAAAAGCCGCACCAACAGCCTCGGCGACGTCTCCTTCGGGGACGGCTTGCTTCGGCTCCCAACCCTAGTAGTGGACGACACCACCGAGTACATGTTCCTCAACCTCATCGCCTTCGAGCGCCTCCACGCCGAAGCAGGAAACGACGTCACCTCCTACATATTCTTCATGGACACCATCATCGACAGCGAGATGTACGTGGCGCTTCTCCATCGGAAGGGGATTCTCGTTAACGCTCTGGGCAGCGATAAGGCCGTTGCGAAACTGTTCAACTCGCTTTCGAAGGACATTGCTGTGGATCGGCAAGGAGTGTTGGATGTGGTGAGGATGAGCCTGAGCAACTACTGCAAGAAACCCTGGAACATTTGGCGCGCCAATCTCATCCATACTTACTTCAGAAACCCTTGGGCTATTGTCTCGCTTGTTGCTGCGGTTTTTCTCTTCGCTCTTACCATTGTTCAGACGGTTTACACTATTGCTCAGTATTATCAACCTCCATCTCCTAACTCCTCCTCCTCCTTTCTCAAACCTTCTCCAAAGTCATGGCATCCCTGATTCATTCATATTCTTCTTTTCTTCCTACCTTCAACTTTTATTTATTTATTCTGTTTTACGTTTGATTGTTAGTACCGTGAAATTTCTTTGTAATTTTCGTTTTTGTCCACAAACAATAGAGTATTTTAGAATATGCATTCTATTTTAAATAATTTAAATTTATAATCACTTTTTTTTAATATATAAATTAAAATTTATATTGTTATAACATTATTTTTAATTATAATAATTTTAAAATAAGTTATTACGAAAAGAAATTAAAAAACAAATATTATTTTAAAATACAGTTCAAAACTACACTCGTTCGTAATTTTTAGTATAGTTTTATATTGAAAAAAACTAACAAATCAACGAAGCATTCAACACTTGCGATTAAGTAAAAAAAAAAAAACAATGATGCTATTTTTTTTAATTAGAATTGGAATTTTATATCACTACTTGATGTATACAAGTCTGGGTAAAAATTCAATACATTAAATCGACTTTATGGAGAACATGTTTTCAATTTAAAATCAAGACTAACATCATAATATTATTATCAACTCTCATTTTTGTTCGGTACTTAGAAAAATATTACAAAAAATTAGGATAGTAAAAAGTTAATTAAAAAAAATTATATAAAATATAAACGAGAAAATAAAAAATGTAAATATATACAATATTGAAAAATTAACCAATATATATAGAGAGAAAAATTTTAAAAATAAATAATTAAATAAAAATAAAGATTCAAGAGAATTATAAAATCACATAAATAAAAATTTAAAAAAAAACAAATTTTTCTTATTTTGTCTCATTTTATTTATATTTGTTTTTACTCTTTAGATAGACTCAGGAAGAAAAAAATTTGTCAATTTGACAACTAAATAGGAGAGGGAGATCCGTAAAAAGAAAAAAAAAGAAGAAGAAAGAAAGCAAGGAGGAGAAAATATTATGTTATTTTATCTAATTTGAGAAAGAATAAACATTTTAATATCATTCCGATAAAAAGTTCCTAGAGGTTCAAGTATGATTTTTATTTAATAATATTTAATAAATTATGATGAGGATTTTTTTCTTAATTATTTCTCGCAAGTTTTATTATGAATAAAATGTTTACTTCTCTTATTTTTATTTTTTTATTGACATTTTAGATTTATATTGATTTATAATATCATGAGTCAACTTAACCTATTTTATTAATTAATTTTACAAGGCATGATTTAATTTCACCTATCTTTTCAATTTAATATAATTTATCCAATAACAATATAGTAAATGTATTTTTTATATGCTTTATTTTAAGTGTCTATCATATTATTTTTAGCCTAAAAACTTAAAAAGTTAAGTTATAATTTTTTATTTATAAATTACTCAATTTTTATTTCTATCCAATATAAAATTTTAACTAAAATGAACTATCAACCTTGAAATCAAGTATTCAGGGAATTTCACAGTAAGATTGCACTGACGTTTATTAGACTGTTTGATTATATTAAATAAAAATTAAAGGTCTTCACAAGATACAATGAACAAATTAAGAAATATTCATAAAATATAAATATTTTATATTTATTAATTTAATATTATGAATATGAATATTTCTTAATAAAATATTTATATTTAAATTAAAAGTAATGTAAGAAATAATCCATAAAAAATAAGAACTTTATATATGTAGGTCCTATGACTAATATTTATTATTAACAACTTTCACTTGTAAAATAAGAATAGAAACTATCACTAAAATATCTTCCGCTTCCAAAACAGATAATTTAAAATATTGACATCAAATTCGCAATTTGCATCTGTCAACTAAATTCTTATCGCAAATTTTCGTATCGAAGAAGACACGTTTACACAAGCAAACATCAATTATAACTTAGGGTTAAAATATGAGTTTATTAAAAATAAGGGTTCAATTTGTAATTTTAAAATACACAATATTTATAAAATTGAAAGATCGATTTGTTAGTAGTTAGGGTAAAATGAGCTTGAGACTGAAGAGAGAGTCACTCTCTCGCTCGATTTTTTCACCCGTTCCAGTATTAAGGTATCCGAGTGCAGTGCAGCAACGACAATCTCTGGCAACGTGGTCGTCTCTGACACCATGGTTAGGACCGATTAGAGTGAGGAAACAAAAGTGTGTACTCTCAAACGCTAAGCCCTTTCACTGTCTATGTATCCGTTTCCGGTTGAATTTCGATCGATTTCGATCCTAAGGGTATTTTGGTCCTAATCAAAATTCTACCACGTAAGTTCTTTTTACTTAGGCTAGCAATTCGATTTTCAATCGAAAACATGTATGAGAATCGAAAATCACAAGATATCGAAAAAACTATTTTTGGTATTTTGTATTTAAAGTACTGAAAACAGTAAAACTATCGAATCAAAAAACAAAAATGTTAAATTGCGAGGAAATGTAAAGTACGAGAACCCCAAGTTTGCAAGAATTGTAAATGACAAGGAATCGGAAATGACAGAAATGTAAATGGTAGGAAGTTAAGTTTGCATGAAAACTAAATGACAGGAAATCGAATGTGCAGGGAATGTAAATGTCAATAAATCGAGATTTGCAGAATGTGAAACGACAGGGAAGCTTAAATGCAGAAACTTAAACTTTCATTGAATTGAAATGACTATGAATCGAAAGTACAGAAACATGAAACACTGAACACAAATTGCAATTAACGTAAATTACCAAGGAAAATACAGAAAACGGTAAATGAACTCGGTGAGCATGGAAATCCAGATTGCCAGAAGCTTCATGGTGTTCGTCATTCTCCGGTAGACTTTCTCACTACTTATTCTGTTTTCTGCCAATTTCTGCCCCCCCCCCCCCTTTTTTCCTTCTTTCTTTGCTCTATTTATAGGGCCTCCTTTAAGCCTTCCAGGAACAGTTAATAAGACTGCTACCACGTTCTTTCGTGCATAACGGTTTCTTTTTTCTACAGTTTCCCACGTTCTCACGATCTTCGACTCCTTCCATGGTCCCAGAACCGCTTTCTATACGTGCGTTTGACTTATTCTTCTCTTTGTGGTTTGTCCAGAGTTTCGATGTCCATGTTTCCTTCGCATTCGATGATATCGAACACTTTGCATTGCTTTGGGTTTAACCTTAACATCATATGATTCTAGTTTCTTAGTTTTTTATTCGACAACAAGCATTTGGTTATCCTTCACCCAATTTTCGATTGTGCCTCTCGATGTTATGTACTACGTGCTTCCAATTGGACATCGAATGATTTCTTTTGTCTATCTTACCGATTTACCAATCGATCATATTTCTCGATTCCACAATAACAGTATCCAAAGTAGCGAGGTTTGTCTAACAGTATGGTCGTCTTCGACATCAATGTGATGACCGACAATGTGCTCTATCTCAAGCAACATGCTCTGTCCCTATTGATTGTTGGTGTTTCTCTTGCTTACACCCTTGGAAAGGTACACAAGATTTCTATTTTTGCACATATTTGAGTCTATGTGTTTCACCAACATAAATGTTTCTCTTGTGTTATAGATAGATATATTTAAGAAAATTGATGCCAAGTAAAAACTAATGTTAATGTATAAAAAAAGCTTCAAGATGATGCAAGAAAACTAGAGTGAATTTTAAGTGATGAAACTATGTCTATGTAGAAATGTAAAAGATATAGCTATTGGCTAAACTTACATGAACTCACTATAGAAGATTTATTCTACATATAAAATGTTCATATTTTTTTTCTCTCCTTTTTCTCAACAATTAGATAAAACATAAATTTTATGTGAAAAGTGTATATATTTGACCAAATTCAATTTTGTGTTAAATGGTCTATGTGATTTATCTATGGATTAGCACTATAATAATTGCATTATGATAACTTGAAAGATATGGTATAGAATAAGTTATAGAAACCCTCTTAAGTTTTGCTTGAATGAAGCACATGCTTGTTTAGAAATTTATCAAATGATCTTGTTTTATGCTTCTTTGTTGCAAGATGGACAAAAAGTACACATAATTGAAACAGATTGGAGTGAAGTTGACTATGGGTGAATTGCTACAATTAGGAGAATCTTTGAAGTTAATTGAGTTAGGCCTTTAGGTAAGTAACATGAAAATATGTTAAGGGTTTATATTCATAGTATATATAACTATGAAGATTTTTAGATAGTCAATTAAATAGAAATCAACATCAAATTTTTAGAAAAGTCAACAACCTTACTATGACAATACATAATTGGTGTTTACCTAATTAATTATCATTAATACAAAAATAATATTTTATGATGACTTATTATAACATTTTAATTCACTCATCATAATAAGTTGGACGTAACAATTTTGTAATTAAAACTTATTTTTATGACCGTTCAAATTTAAACCGATATAAAAAATATTTTTTATATCGGTTCAAAATTGAATCGTCACGATAAATATATTCTATGTCTATTTAATTTTAAACCGTCATAATAAGTGACTTTGTAAATTATAAACTTTGACACTTTTTATGTCGGTTCAACTTTAAACTATTATAGTAAATATTTATTATGACATTTCAAAATTGATAATTACTATGATGATTCAAAATTGAACCAACATAAAAAAAATATTCAAATTTAAATTTTTCATATTTGTTTTATCCTCTTTACTTTCATCATTTTTCATTTTTGTCTTTCCACGTAAGAGAACTCCCCCTAACTTCTTCTTTCGTTTGTTTCATAGTTGCCTCATCAAATTTATATACTTTTATCTTTCTCATCCTTGCACCGACACTTCATACAATCTTACTTATTCTTCATTTACAACAAAGGTATTATGAAAGCATGGTTTCATTTTTCTATATTATTTTATATTCCATGATTTTGTTTAATTGAGTATATGCGATTGCTAATGTAAATTTTTTCTTTTGTGAATGATTTTTCATATAACTTAAGTGAACTTATCTACATTTTATGTCGGTTTTTTAACAACCAGACATAAGAAGTTCTACTTTTTATGTCACTTGAATTTATGTCGGTTCTATAATCAACATAGAAAGTCTAAAATAATTGTTATAATTTTTTTTCCTTAAACTAATGTATAATTAATTTGAAGGAATATATTTAACGGTAGAAGAATCACTACTAGAAAAATGGTTAATAGTGACCGAAAAATTCGATCATCGATAATAACTGAATCAGTGATCGATTTTTCGTTTTATATTTAGTGACTAATTTAGTGACTAAAATTTCGATCACTGAAATCAGATCACTAATTCGGTCACCAAATCAGATCAACTGATTCGGTCACTTCTAGAAAAATGGTTAATAGTGATCGAAATTAGTGATCGAAAAATTCAAGTTACTAATAGTAACTCGAATCGAGTGACTGATTTCTCTTTTTATATTTAATGACTCGATTTAGTGACTAAAATTTCAGTCACTAAACAAATAATCTATAAATTAGTGACCATTTTTTATTTATATAAATATTTTTTTAAAATATTTTAATAATATATTAAATATAAATCTACTTAATAATTTAAAATAATTGATAAAAATTTTAATAACATTATAAAATTTTTAAAAAATAGTTTATTAACTTATTAAATAATTTAGTAATATAATTATTTGATTTTATTTTTTAATTTAGTATGTGAATAAAAAAAATTAAAATTAATTATTAAATTAGTCACCAATTCGATCATTAAAGTAATTATTAATTTAGTCTATTATATATATATATATATATATATATATATATATATATAATCAATGATTAAATTAATTATTAATTTAGTCTCTTTTATATATATATATATATATATATATTACTTTTATGTTAATAAAAATGTTTTCCAATGTATTTATAAAAAAATTAAAATTATTTTAATTATTGAATTGATATTCAAATTTATATTAATATTTTAAATAATTTAATAATTGGATAAATATTTTAAGTTTATATTAGTATTTTTATAAAAGTGTAAAGATTAAGTGAACATATTTTAAAATTTAATTAAATATAATAATATATTATACTATTAACCATAAATCTGTGAAGATTTAGTTAGAAATTAATTTTAAGTTTTATCGTTTTTATTTAAAAAATATTGTTAAAAAAATCAAAATAATTTATTAAAATAAATAATTTTAATTTAATAAATGTGTTAATATTATTAGTTATTGGATAATTAAAATTATAATAATAATTATATAAAATTATAGAATTAATAAAATTTAAATTATTGGTATTTTTTTTAATCATGAAGCTAAAATTTGATAATATTAGTAAATTAAAATAAAATAAATAAAAAAATGTTATATATAAATATATATATATATATATATCACTTTAATTATTTTAATTAAAATAATTTCATAAAAAAACTAATATTTGAAAATAAAAATGCAAAAGTATATATTTTTTCTTTTATTTAATTATATTTTTAATTTTTACTTTTTGGATTTTAGTCCATAACAACAACTTAGTTGCCCTAATTTTAGTTTAACCTCTCTCATCGTCTTACCACAAAAATATATAATTTCTCTTATTAACAAAGTTTTTTTTATCAGATTAAGAAAATTAATAAGATTTAAAATCAGTACTTTAGAATTAGATACTAATACTCCAACCACTAAACTGTTAGAATTTTCTAATAAAAATTTACAAATAAATTATATTTATATACAAATAAATGTATATCCAGTGTAAATATATAAATATAAAATATATAAATACAAATATATTTATATATTTTGATATATTTATATATTTATATGTTCGATGTCGGGGTCATGCTAGAGGGTGAAAGTGTGTGTCGAGTGAGTTTTCAAAATTTGATATCAAATTTGTGAGCGAGTCTCTTTATATAAATTTGTAATTTAATGATAGAATATAATCTTTATAATTTATTTATATAATGATATAAAATAATTGTTTTCTTTATTTATTTTTATTTTATTTTAATTTATTCTTTTTATCTTTTTTCTTCTATTATTTAATTAAAATTCTTATATTAAAATAATTTTTTCATTATTAAAAATAATTAAATATTTATTTTCAAAATTATTTTTAAAAATTATTTATTTTAACAAATTATTATAAATTAATCTATGTCTGGAAAAAATAATTATTAAAAGATTAATTTATAATAATATATGTTAGGAAAAAATTGTTCTATTAATAATCATTTTGTTAAATTAAATAATTTTAAAAATAAATATTTAATTATTTTTAATATTGAAAAAATTATTTTAATATAAGAATTTTAATTAAATAATAGAAGATAAAAAGAATAAATTAAAATAAAACAAAAATAAATAAAGAAAAAAATAATTTAAATCATTATATAAATAAATTACAAAGATTATATTATGTCATTAAATTATAAAACCATATAAAGAGACCCGCTCACAAATTTGACATCAAATTTTGAAAATCTACTCGACACACACTTTCGCTCTCGAGCGCGACCTCACATCCAATATATAAATATATTTGTATTTGTATTTATATATTTTATATTTATATATTTACATGGATATATATTTTTATTTGTATATAAATATAATTTATTTATAAATTATTATAAAAAAGTCCTAGTAGCTTAGTGGTTGGAGTATCACCCTCTAACTCTAAGGTAATGAGTTTGAATCCTACAAGTGATAATTCTTTCAATCTAATAATAATTCAAATTCCTAAAAAATGTAATAAATAATAAAAATATATTATAAAAGAATATAAAAGGGAGGTTAGAGACTATTATTATTAGATAAAATAGAAAGGGGTTATAAAAAAATGTTTTTAATTTTTTAATGTTTTTGTTAGTGACCGATTTGGGTTGGTTACTATTTCGGTCACTATTTGATGGTTTTGTTGTAGTGAATGTAATATTGTGAATATATGCATTTTTTGAACATTTATTATTGATATTGCAAACAAAGTCATCCAATAACACTGGGCAACTTAAAGTTACAAAGGAGGGCTTGCCAATAGAACCAAACATGTTAGTATCTTCTTATACTATCAAAATATGTTTTAAAATATTGTTGTATGTAATGTATGTAATAACTATATTTATTTGTGTAGTTATGATTGTGGATTGTTTATTTTAAAATTTATGGAATTGTGGGATGGTGTGAGCAAAGTGAATGGGAAAGTATGTCCGATTACACATCGGTAAACATTAAATGATATTATTAATGTTGTTCAAATTTTTAACAATAATAGTATAGGCACTCCTTACATTGCATAGGAAGAACTTCAAAATTTTCGAGAAAAATATGTATGGAGATGGATACTTCATTCTCAAAATCTTCCATCGACTAGTGGTTATTCTTGATGTCGGAGTTCACATCCCCCATTTAGGAATAGAAATCTTAATATTCTATTTGATGACTTGTTAATCTTTGATGTTTAATTCTATTCAGTTTATTGATATGTATTTTAACATTTAATATGTTTTTTTATTAGTTCAATGCTACTTACTACAATACTAAGATATGAAATTTTGGACAACTTAGTGAAATTATTACAATTACATTATTGATTGTATGTTAGGCATGATTATGTTTAAATAATACACAAATTATGTTTGACATTATTACAACCATTATTATGGCATGAACAATACACAAGTTATGTTATATGTTAGGAAGAAATGATAATAAAGATCGTATAATATTCAGACTACATGAAATGTAGTAGTAAGATAATTTTGTAAGTAAAAACATGTAATAGTCCAATTTAAACTAAAATCCCAATTTAAATGTTAATGAGTAACCATTTATGTTTTAATGGTTATGTACCTGAGGTCAAACTAAATATTGTTAATTGAAATGCTTTGAATGGCACAAAAAGACAATGTCCATTGTTATGACATGCATAAGACACATTATAATATGTTAGTAAGAAATTATAATAGTGATTGTACAATATTCACACTTCACCAAACTATCAGTAAGTTAACTATGTAACTAGAAACTAGTAACTATGTACTATTGAAATCATATTTATATACGAAATCATAATATTCTTTAAACATTATTAACACTTCACCAAACGCGAAGGTAAACATTTAAGTACAAAGTAGTCAATGTGTATTTTAATACTCAGATTTATTTATGGAATTTTGGTCAACCTCATTAATTTTCTTCAAAAAGACCATCATGAACTTAATTGGTAAGAAATTATTTATTTTTGAAAGTATTTTAATAATTAATAACAACCATTTCACAAATAAAAAAAAAATATGGCATAATAGTAACCAAATTCCTTACAAAACTCCTAATGTAAATGTGAAGAACTAACCATTTATGTTTTAATGGTTATGTATGTTAGGTCATATTAATTATGGTTTATTGAAATGTTTTTAGTTACACAACAAAGGAAACACTTATTATCATGATATGCATAACACTCACATTATGACATGTCGAGAAGAAATAATAATAAGGATTCGACAATATTAAAACTTCACCAAATGTAATACGAATGTAACAATTTAAGTAAAAAGTAGTCATCGTCACTTCAGCAAAATCTCGCCCAAGAGGAGTTCTTGTTTTTGTTGGGCTACTCGCTCGCGCGATTGATTTGTTCTTTTCCCTCGCTTGAGCGAGAATATCGTTGCTCTAGCGAAATCTCGCTCGAGAAGAATTCTCATTTTTGTTGGGCAACTCACTCGAGCAACGCCTTCTTTCTTCTACCTCGCTTGAGCAAGTCATATATATCATATATGGTTACCCAGAAAACTTTATATGATTAATTGAAAACGACATTTTATTTTATTTATTTGTAAGTTTATTCATTCCTACCATATGTGGTTATCCTTTTCACTTTAGATGATTAACTGATAATGACATTTGGTTTTATTTATCTGGTGACCTTATCATGATATTTTACTCCATAACTCTCATACCCCCCTTGGCATTACATAGTTAATTGAATGTCATGTTTTGTTTTATTTATCGAGTAAAGTTATCATCACATTGTGCTCTATACATTTCAGTATGAAAAGTGGGTTATTATAGTGTATCTATCAAAACATATGTAAAAGAACAACTTGTTCTTTTATTTATACCTACCATATATGATTACCCCCTTGACTTTACATGGTTAATTAGGAATGGTGTTTTATTTAATTTATTTAGTGACCTTATCATTACATTGTGCTTCGTACCTTTCCGTTTGAAAAATAACTAGTATAGTGTGTCTATTACAAGACATGTGAAAGAATAATTTGGTATTTGTTTTTCATACCTACCATATATGGTTACCCTGTTGACATTACATGGTTAATTGAACATGACATTTTGTTTTTTTTTTTTATCTGGTCAGGTTATCATCACACTTTCATCCATACCTTTTAGTAAGAAAATTGGGTTAGGTAGTGTATCAATTAGAAAACATGTCAAAGAACAAGTTTGTTTAGTTTTTCATACTTAAAATATAAAGAGTAATGTCCAATATCACATCATCAAAGGCCACAAAAGTTACACTATTAAGGTTTAAAATCAAAACATAAAATAGTAATTTAATATGTTTTTCAGGCCAAAACAACTAAAGTTACACTTATATGACCTTTCTTCTTTTCCTTGAATAACAAGTCTATGGTGTTTTGACCATAAAACTTTCAAAACAAGTTCTTAGATGAGTTTTAAGTCAAATGCACATATTTGACCCTTCATAATGCATCTTTGATTTTTCTTCTCCTTCAGTATTATGTTTCATCTCCTTCATACTACCTTCAAATACAGGGAAAAAGTAAATTGTAGATGATGGAGGATTTACCCATGCTCTTGATAGTTTTGCTTCATCTAACAATTCTTGTAATTGTATTACATCTTCCTCTAGATTTGCAATTGTTAATTCTTGTTGTTTCATTAAGACAATCAATCATTGATTTTCAATAATAATTCCAAACATCATACTAATAGAATTTTTCAATTCTTGGAATTCATGGGTGGTATGTGCTAAGACTTCTTATACTATCTCATGAGTAAGGTCTTCATTTCTAAAATAGAAGTCATGAATAACCATAAATCATAAACAATACCAAAACCAACATAAGTTAAATTTAAATTACATATTCACATATGGTAAAGTAAATTTCTACACAAGCTTTACTAATTTTTTAATAAATCAATCGTGTTATGATTAAACGCAACTACAATTTTACTTTCACCGATTACAACAACCGTCCAATGTAAAAATCTTAGAAATCAACTTATCTCCTTACATGTTTTGATATTGTAAACTAGGAGATACTTCATAGCCCATATCTGAATTAATATAAAAAAATGCACAATAGCAAAAAAAATCCCTATATTAAATGCAGTATAACAAAAAATAAATCATAATTTAGGATTTATCTGTAACAAAAACACACATCTTAATACATGTAGTTATGAACAATTTCTTCGTTTCATCAAACAAATTGATGTTTCACATAAACTTTGAACCAAATATTCATACACAACTTTTCCCTAATTATACTTTTCAAGAGAAGATAAATCATCTATCAACTTAAAGAACCCAAAATGTACGGTACCTAGTTTATTTGGGAATAAAATCTCTAATAAAAAAAAAGTATGTACAACTTACAAAAGTCATCGACATCCCTGTCATTTTGACGTTTAACAAATTCATTGAAAATCATTTCCAAAGTAATATGTTTCCCATTAAATAGTCTCCTAGTATGACAATCAATGTCTTTTTCTACAACTTTGACATTTTCGCCTACTGAAGTCCTAAACCTAAACACACATCTAAGAGTGTAAAACTTATTATTTCAGACCTTATATTAAATCATCCTCTCTTTTCAAACCATCTACTTATTAATTCACCAAGAAATGTTATGCTAATTTTAACATTTTTACCCAATGACATCAACCATTTAATTGATGTTTGACTAGATACGATCTTTTTGCTCATTTGTTAGGATGTTATTCACTTCACCTAAATACTTTGTCCTACAAACATGTCACAAATATACCTGAAAATCACAATAAATACTTCCATATCTTTCCATTTCGAACTACAAATACTTATAACCCTATTTAATTTAAGCTCATATTATAAAATTTATTTACTATGATGACATTTACTACAATTCCAACACATGCATATAGTTATTTCATGACAACATTTTGAGTATCATCTAACAATTAATATCGTACAACTTATGTCAAAACATATATACTCCTTTTGATTATTGAGGGTTAACAACATGCAACAAGAAAAAGTCATATATCAACCCCAATATTCAATAATTGAATTTACTAATTGAAAACATAAGAATCCAACATTTCTTACTAACAAAGCAATACAAACTCAATGGTGTAACTTTAGCTAACTACATCTTGTCATCACAAATTTACTTATAAATTCATTTGTTCATCTTTAACAATAAGTATTGTGTAATCTTGCAATCTCAATAATGAACAAAAACTAAAGCTGAACCTAAATCAACAACAAAGTAATCTTAATCATAAACCTAAACCTAACCCTTAATCGAAAAAACCTAACCTTAACCTTCAATCGAGAAACAAACAGATTGACCATCGTAGAGATCACGATCACATCACGACACAAACCTGTGGAGCACCTAAGGCAGCGACAATGGTGCCAAGAGGAGGGACAACAACCCAAGCACAAGCGGGAACTAATACAAGTTGCAGTAGGGAAAAAAACAGTGCTTGTGTGATTGAGAGGAACCAATACAAGTTGCAACAGTGACAAAAAAATTGGTTGTGATTCAGAAGAACCAATAGAAGCTACAACAACGAGACAAAAATTGATTGTGCGTGTTAGATATTGTTTAGATATTATTTAATATTGTTAAGATATTGTTAGATATTAACCATAATATCAAACAATATCTTCTGTTTATTCTGTTACTTTCAGTTACCCTTTTAGTTGTATCTCTCTACTATAAATAGACTACCCTATGTGTGATTTATACACAAGGGAGATTAATCTCAAACTCTATTTCTTCTATATTCAACATGGTATATAGAGCTTAAGGTTATTTTGAATTTTTTTTCGTCTTTGACCACTATTGAAGCCGTCACCACCGCCGCTATCGCTGTCGGTTATTTGGTAGTGTGAAAGTGCATGTCTAGGAAAGTTCTGACAAGGAAAAACTTGGTATTTAAGAGTGTCCATTAGTGACCCACCTCTCTTTCCTGGGAACTTACCTGGTGTACTGGTTCACGCCGTTGTCACTATCGTCTCTGCCCTTTATGAGTTCTTTCGCTCCTTTTAGTACTTCCAATTCTATCAGTACTGCGTTTGATCCTTCCATCTACACTAACTATGTTAATGTGCACTTATCCATTGACAAGTTAACTGGCCCGAATTATGCCACATGGTCATCAGACGTCAGATTATGGCTTAAGAGTCAGAAGTATCTTGATCATCTTGCCCCGAAAGCACCTACTCTCACTCCTAGTGAGGAAGACCGTTGGGACACCATTGATGCTCAATTATGTTTGGTTCTCAAGGGTACTCTTGATCCTTCGTTAAAACAAATTTTTCGTTCCTACGAAACATGTGCCAAAATCTGGGAATATGCCAAGTTATTATACACCAATGATACTCAACGTCTCTATGATGTATGTTCTAAATTTGTAGATGTTATTGCCTCTAAACATCAAGATTCTATGACTGATTATATGGGCAAAATTCATGCTCTTTTTCATGAGTTCAATGAGTTATTGCCTCCTTCCCCCGACCCTACCACCGAGATAGGACAACGATCAAAGTTCTTCATGCTAGGGGCATTACACGGACTTGCTGATCAATATTCACATATTCGTGATCAGATTTTGGGTTCTCCGGTTGTCCCCACCTTGACATCGACCTACTCCACTCTTTTGCGTATACCAGCAAAACCCAACCACGACACACACTACTTCATTAATGATTCTTACTGCATTGGTATCTCACAGTGATGATCGAACTCGCCCTCGCAAAGCGGGGAAAATGGCGTCTTAAGTGTGAACATTGTGGCAAGCTAGGTCACAAGATTGACCGAGTGTTATGCATTACATGAGTGTGAACATTGTGGCAAACTAGGTCACAAGATTGACAAGTGTTAATCATTACATGGTCGTCCTACTCGATCTACTGCAGTTGCTCAGACTGATCTTTCCCCACCTTTATCTGCTAATGATCCTCCTTCTTCTATTTCATCAGACACACCTGCTATGTTCAACAAATTTCTCAAATGGTATAAGGATCAACAGTCTTCTAGTTCCACTATGTCTGTCGCACACACAGGTACATCTTTTGTTCGGTCCGACCCAATCTTCTTCCGGTCCTTGGTTTTTTGATTCGGGAGCCACTCGATCATATTGCTGGTAACAAATCTTTGTTCTCCTCTTTATCCTCTCCTGATCCTTTACCTTTTGCTACACTAGTTGATGGCTCTAAAGTATCATCTCATGGTGTTGGAACTGTTAAATTTTTTCCTTCTTTAACCATTGATAATGTTTTTTATGTCCCTAGGTCTCCTTTTAACCTGTTATCCATCAGTCGTCTAACTCGTTCTCTTGATTGTGTTGTTTCTTTTACCAACAATTCTGTGTGTTTACAGGACCGGAGTTCGAAATAGGTGATTGACACAGGATGTGAGTCTCATGGTCTTTATCATCTTCGTCCTTTTACACATGTTGGTGCAGTTATAGAGTCTCCCTCTCTTCTCCATGCTCAGTTAGGTCATCCAAGTCTTGCCAAGTTACAACAACTTGTCCCTGCCTTATCTAAATTGTCTAGTTTGGCATGTGAGTCGTGTCAATTAGGCAAGCATAATCGTACTTCCTTTTCTCGTAGTGTTACACGTGGTGTTTCGTCCCCTTTTGTCGTGGTTCACTCTGACATTTGGGGACCTAGCCGCGTTAAGTCTACTTTAGGTTTTCAATAATTTGTTACTTTCATTGATGATTATTCCAGATGCACTTGGTTATTTTTGATGAAAAATCGTTCTGAATTATTTCATATCTTTCAAACTTTTTTCAATGAAATTCAAACTCAGTTCGGTGTTTCTATTAGAGTTTTGCGCAGTGATAATGGTCGTGAATATCTTTCTCATTCTTTTAAATAATTCATGGCTTCTCATGGTATTTTGTATCAAACTTCTTGTGCTTATACACCTCAACAAAATGGTGTAGCTGAACGTAAAAATAGACATCTTATTGAAACAACTCGCACTCTTTTAATTCATGGAGAGGTTCCTCAACATTTTTGGGGTGATGCTCTTCTTACTGCATGTTATCTTGTTAATCGCATGCCATCTTCGGTTCTAGATAATAAAATACCTCATTCCATTTTATTCCCTCATGAACCATTTCATCCCTTACCTCTAAAAGTTTTCGGGTCTACATGTTTTGTTCATAATTTTAGTTCTAGTCTTGACAAGCTTTCTCCTAGATCACATAAATGTGTTTTCTTAGGGTTTACAAGATCACAAAAAGGATACAAATGTTTTTCTCCTTCTCTTAACCATTATTTTGTGTCTGCAGATGTCACCTTTGATGAGTTCTCTTTTTATTTTAAAAGTCAATCTTCACCTTTGTCTCCATCCAATCTTGTCAACACTCCTAGTACATTTAATGTTCATGTTGTTTGTGACCCTCTAACTATGTCTTCTTCACCATTAGATTCTACTCCGCAGTCAGCTTCTTCTTCACTGCCTCTTCAGGTTTATAGTTTCCGAAACCAATCACAACCACCACCATGTGACTCTACTCAAGTGCCAACTACTCTGTCTCCTCCGGATGTGACACCCGAGTCTGACCTTCCAATTGGCCTCCGAAAAGGTATCCGTTCTACACGTAATCCCTCTCCTCATTATATTGGTTTGAGTTATCATCGACTGTCATTACCTTTTTATACATGTCTTTCCTCTCTTTCTTCTGTGACCATTCCAAAAATTGTCCGTGAAGCTTTAGCCCATCCTGGTTGGCGTCAGGCCATGTTAGATGAACTAAATGCTCTTCATAATAGTGGAACTTGGGAATTGGTCTCGTTACCGTCTGGGAAATCTGTTGTTGGTTGCAGGTGCGTGTTTGCTATCAAAGTTGGACCTGATGGTACTATTGATCGCCTCAAAGCTCGTCTTGTGGCCAAAGGTTATACTCAAATTTTTGGGTTGGATTATGGAGATACATTTTCCCCTGTGGAAAAAATGAATTCTGTTTGTTTATTTATCGTCATGGTCGCTCTTCAACAATGGTCTCTTTATCAACTAGATGTTAAAAATGCTTTCCTCAATGGTGATTTGCAAGAAGAAATCTATATGGAGCAACCTCCTGGGTTTGTTGCTCAGGGGGAGTCTTCTGGGATGGTATGTCGTCTTCTCAAATCCCTATATGGCCTAAAACAGTCTCCTAGGGCCTGGTTTGAAAATTTTAGCAAGGTTGTTCAACAATTTGGTATGACTCGGTGTGAAGCAGATCACTCTGTCTTTTATCGACACTCAAGTGCTGGATGTGTTTACTTGATAGTATATGTTGATGACATTGTTCTTACAGGTAGTTACAACCATGTCATCTCTCAGTTGAAACAACATCTCTGTCACCATTTTCAGACCAAAGATCTTGGCAAACTTAGATATTTCTTGGGTATTGAGGTGACACAGTCCAATGATGGTATTGTTTTATCTCAGAGGAAGTATGCCATGGATATTTTAGAGGAAACTGGGTTGATGAATTCAAAGTCTGTTGATACGCCCATGGATCCCAATACTAAACTTTTACCAAATCAGGGGGAGCTTATACCTGATCACTACTACAGAATGATCATTCAACGTCGGGTGTGGAAGGCATTCAACGTCGGTTCCAATGACGTCGTTGATTCAGGCGTCGTTGAATGTCAAAGGATTCTACGTCGGTTCAGAATACCCGACGTTGAAAGTGATATATATCTACGTCGGTTAACCAAATGTCCGTCGTAGAAATTAGTAAATTCTACGTCGGTTATTGAACTAACCGATGTTGAAAGTCCTTTCTCGCTCAAGCGACCGGTGTACTCGCTTGAGCGACGAAGCCTTCAAACAAAGGGGACTCTCGGGTTCTGTATCGCTCAAGCGACCTCTGTATCGCTCAAGCAACCGACGTTACAATGTCAGTTAATGCAATAACCGACGTAGAATATCCCTTTTTTTTTTTAAATGTAGGTCTGTTTTAGTGGCACCAACGGTACACAACCTGCTGTAATCTCGATCCGAGACAGTATATTTATTTCAGCTAATCACTAATATATAAAATGATAGATATATATGTCAAAATCAGCCAAATTATGTACAAAATACACAAAAAATTATCAATCAATCCTATTCCTAACTACTTGTACAAACTTTTACTGCCCATTTGTTTCTAACCATGTCTATAGTATCCATAGGCAAAGGTTCTATATCTTTAAATGCCTGTAAGAAGTTCACAATAATAGAATGGTAAACCCTAAGCAATAAAAATAAAGGAATTGAATATAATAGCAAATGTCAACTTACCTCATTCCAACTATCCTGAATGCTACCAAAAATGATGAGCCACATCCAATACATTACATAGTAGCCGCACTTCGTATCCTCCATTTTGTTTGTTACACTAAAAATGACTAAATATGTTAAAAATAACTATTAAATTTGAACATAAATTAATAGATAGTATAATATATATAAAGACTACTTACTTTGATAAAATTCCAATTTGGAAGTCTGTGCTTTTACTTGTGTGTTTTCCACCTAATGTACTACAAACCTTTAGAGCACTATATATTGAAAAGAAGGGGGTTAGAAATAGAATAATCAAGATGTTTAGACATAATATAAGAAATAGTTACTCGTTTACAATATTTTTTAGCTCCATGTCGGGTTTCCTTCCCGATGAGCAGAACCAACACACAAGATTCTGCTTTGGACAAATAACTAATAAGCTGCCAGTGGTTTACGTATATACACATGATTAGAATCTATTAAAAAAACTTGTGTAAAACCGAGAAGATGCTTGGGATAACTTACGAATGATGATATGCTCCAAGGTAAATATCTCTTTTAGAATCGATGATCCAATTACGCATGTAGCGAGAATTTGATCACGCTTATTCCGAGACTTTTGTATGGATTGAGGCTCGAAGAATCCATACACATGACCAATGCCCTGCTCCACTATCATTTCATGCATCATCCTAAAATATGCCAATTTAAGTGAACTTATAGCTTATATATTTACTAAAATGAAAAGAGTCATGAAAGATATGAACTTACAATGTCCAAAATTGTAAAACGGCTATATTTAGACATTGATTGCCCATCCCGATCTCCAGGGCATCGAGTGTGGGAAATGTATAGGGGGATATTGCTAGAAGTCATCCCAAATAATGTACAATCCCATGGAACTTGGAATGACTGCATATATAATTGTGGGGAAAGAGACAAGAGATCAAAAATGGGATTTGGAGAAGTCTCCACAGCTGGTGTCTTCTCCTTAGATGCGAAGGAGTGGCAATAGCTTTACCCAAGTCTTTTGGCTGTCAGAACATCCTACATATTTTATAAAATATAATCATAAACAATAAATCAATTTATTTATGTGTTAGATGTATTATAACCATACATATACATACCTTTGCCATTATTGACCTAACTAAATGTCGGGGCCAAGTAATGAAGGTCTGAAGGGCTTGGCCCACTGTGCGCACCTCTTCGGTGGGGATAGGGACACTAGCCGCGGCGTCAACCACCTTTTCAACCACTACTTTGACCAAGTTAGGATCCAAAGGCACATTGTGGATGGTTGAAGCCCCTTCATGAAGCTCGATCCATGGGCCACTAGCCTTAGACCTTCATCTACCTCAACCCACAAGTCATATCGATCATCCTTTGTGGATTCGGGATGAATAGATGCCACCTCAGGTGTGACCTCAATAGTGGCTTCAGCACAACTGCCCTTTGTGCTAACTCTTGGACCTACAAATACGAGTAAATTCCAATAAGGACTAAGATTTTAGAAACATAAGTCAAGTACCAATTTGTGGTTGAAAATGCACCTGATGGAGGATGAGCATCGGCAAATGAAGTACCCATGGAGGTCATACGCAGGACTGCTCCTGCACACGTGCAGTGATGGTCTCCTCAAGTCGTGCGGCTGATGGCAGGAGTCAACTCTTCCTCCAATTTTGCCCCGATGGCTGGTGTCAATTTCTCGCTGAGAGCCATCTCCAAGGCGACAATATCTTCTTGGCTCGGGGATGTGGAGGTGCGGATATCCTGTGATGGTGGTCCAAAATACGTCGGACACCCACACCTTGGCCAATAGCTCGAACACGACCTGGATGTTACGGTCGTCCAATAGCAGTGGTCAAGATATCCTGACGACCGGAAGGGATGAAAGTTCCCTGTGTACACTTTGCTCCTCCAAGGCATCCTACATTATAAAAGTTAATTTTATTAATGAACAAGTTACATATAAATAATTCAAAGTAAATTAACTTCTTTTACTTACAATCCGAGCAACAATTTCTCGGGCTTCCTGCGATGTCATGTCACCAGAAGGCTTTGTACGAGCCCTCTTCCACTTCCGGTGACGTTTTGGAGGAGATGGTGGAGGAATCTGCTCTTCGCTTAAACCGAGAAGAGGCTAACTCGACTGTCGAAGTCTCATCTTCTCCTCCATCATCTTCTTTGTCAATAGGTCGTACCCACCACGAGACGGAAGGTGGGGGCGACATTCTTGCTCCGAATGTCTTTTGCTTTTTGTCTTCTTTCCTGCAACATAATTGAACACAATATTAGATACACAACTCATTATAAAATGTTCAAGTCAATTAAGCAATTAACATTACCTCCCACTCACGAACCAGTCCTACTATGTACAAACTTCTTCCAAGTGTCCTCATCTATGCCATATCTTTGGCAAGGGGTTAATCCCTTCCTAACTTTGTCCTCAGCATACACCCATTTAGTGGTCAATGTGGACTTGAACTGTCTCCACATTTTTGCTATGACTGTCATTATCTTCCTCCTCACATCCTCAGAATTGACTATATCAAAGTATTCCTATAGTAGCAAACAAGTTTTAGTTAATCAATTGATAATAATGTATAAACAATATAAACAACTAAATACACATACTTACAAGAAGATCTTGCCATAACAAGTTCTTCACAGTTTCCTCCACATGATCCCAAGTAGGATGGAGAATAGATATCTACACAACATAAACAACATAAGTATCAACAATATATTTGAAATGAAATTAACTTTGAAATAGAATAAATACCTTCTCTCTAGCTAGTGTACCCAAGTAGCTACTAAATTGGGTACTAAAGGGACCTGACACCTTGCCAGTCCTAGGATCAACAGAACACAGATAACTTCTGGTCGAGATATGTGTCTAACGGTCAAGCCTTTCAACCGTGTAGATTGTCGACTCCTCTTACTGGAAAATGTCTTTCCAGATGCCTGAGGAGATGGTGGTGGAGATGGTGGAGATGGTGGAGGAGATGGTGAAGGACATGCCATTTACCTGTAATGAAGAAAACATAGAATTATATCAATACACATGCAAAGTCTCCTCAATTACATGTTAAAAAAATAAACAAATAGAAACATAACTTAGATTGTATTAATATTTTCCCATATGCCTTCATCATGGTCATTGCGAGTAGCATGAACAAAGTCCTCTTCCAATTGGGATATAGCAATAGGCAACCGTGGTGAATTTTGAATGTTAATAAAATCATCTAATTCTTCTCCATTCTCATTTGTGACATCAATCATTTTTCCTTTGAGGACAACTGACCACCTATCATTTGATGGATCAGTGACATAAAACACTTGTTTTGCCTGGTATGCCATTATGAAGGGTTCTTCCTTATGACCAATCTTGTTTATATCAATCAAAGTAAATCCCATTTGGTCTCTTTGGACACCGAGTATTGCTATCAACCCATTTACATTTAAATAAAGGCACTTTGAATTTAGTATAGTCGACCTCCCAAATCTCCTCAATGACTCCAAAGTAACTAATTGATGCCATGATGGGGTTTTTGTCCTTTGCACTAGAAAAGTGCATAGATGTTGCCTCAATAGATACTCCACTATTCTGGATCTGTACTTTTGTCATCTTGTGCCTTCGTATAGAATGAGTATTTGTTAATGTCATACCCTTGCCAAGTTATAACATTATATCTAGGCCCATGTGCTAGCCATTTCGAGTGTATCGAGACATTGTCACTTGAAAATATTTTGCTTTGAAACCAATTGATAAAGTTGTTGTTATGCTCTTTCATCAACCACCTTTCACTCATTTTGGGGTTTAGGTCCTTTAACATTGCTTTATGCGCATCTATGTAAGGAATAACCTCTTCTGTATTGTTCAAAATATACAAGTGGGCGGTGGTCAACTCTACATGATCTTTTGTTTGAATTCTAATACCACGAGTTCCCTTACCATTTAGCCTATCATCATGACGATTTCTAGGTACACCCACAGGTATGACTCTTGCCAAGTAATCTGAACAAAATTCTATGGCTTCTTACGTAATATACCGCTCAACAATTGAAGCTTCAGTGTCTGTATGGATTTTTAGAATACCCTTTGAAGATCTTCATGTATCGCTCAATTGGGTACATCCACCTCAAATAAACCGGCCCACAAATTCGTATCTCCCTCACAACATGAACTATTAAGTGAATCATTATATCAAAGAATGATGGAGGAAAATACATCTCCAATTGACATAGCACAACCAGTAGCCTCATTTTCCAACTCATCTAGTGATTTTTCATCGATAACCTTGGCACAAATAGAATTGAAGAAAAAACATAGTCGCATAATGACATGTCTAACATTCTTAGGCAATATGTTACGTATAGCCACGGGTAACAAGCTGTTGCATCGAAACGTGACAATCATGGGACTTTAATCCAATTAACTTCAGATCTTTCATGGATACAAGACTCTTAATATTTGAAGAGTATCCTTGTGGCACTTTAATACTTGCAAGACAATGACATAAACTACGTTTCTCCTTCTTTGACAAGGTGTGACATGCTGGTGGTAGATATGTTCTATTGCCTTCAGGCCTTGGATGTAATTCAGGACGTATTCCCATCTCACAAAGGTCTTGATGTGCTTTGATCCCATCCTTTGACTTTCCTTGAATGTTTAACAATGTGCCAATGAGACTATCACATACATTCTTCTCCACATGCATAACATCAATACAATGTCGTACTTCTAAATGGCTCCAATATGGAAGATCAAAGAAAATTGATCTCTTCTTCCACATGTTCTTGTCAGAAGACCTTTTTTGGTCTTTCCAAATGTAATGCTTATGTTCTTCACTCGATCGTAAACTTCTAAACCAGTCAATGGTTCTCTGGCAATTTCATCCTCCTGTATGCCATTAAAAGCTTTCTTCAGTCTACGGTATGGATGGTCATGCGGGAGAAATTTTCTGTGCCTGTTATAAACTGTCTTCTTTCCATGTTTCAATTGTATATAACTGGTCTCTTCTTCACAAATAGGACAAGCATAATGCCCCTTCACACTATACCAACTCAAGTTTCCATAGGCAGGGAAGTCATTAATGGTACAAAATAACATTGCATGCAACTTGAACTTCTGCTGCTGATACCCATCAAATGCATCTACTCCTTCCTCCCATAATAGTGTTAAGTCTTCTATCAAAGGACTCAAATACACATCTATGTCATTTCCTGGCTGTCTTGGACCTGAAATCATCATACACAACATGACATATTTGCGCTTCATGCATAACCATGGTGAAAGATTGTAAATCATCAATAAAACGGGCCATGAACTATGGTTACTACTTAAATTTCCAAAAGGATTCATCCCATCTGTTGCTAATCCAAGTCTAAGGTTTCTTGCATCACTACCAAAACTTGGAAATAGACGGTCAAAATTCTTCCATTGGGGAGAGTCAGATGTATGTCGCATTTGCCCATCACATGTTTTTCTCTTTGAATGCCAAATTAAATTTTCAGCATCTTCGTGAGCGTACAACCGCCTAAATCTTGGAATTATTGGAAGATACCATAAAACTTTTGCAGGAGGACGTTTTTTACCACTCTCCTGACTACAATCATCACCATCCTTCGCTTTGTAACGTGATACACCACATGTTGGACATTGGTCTAAAGATGAGAATTCTTTCCTGTATAACACACAATCATTAGGGCAAGCATGTATCTTCCTATATTCTAAACCCATCGGACATAGTATCTTCTTCGCTTCATACATACGGTCCGACAAGGTGTTATTGTCTGGGAGCATCTCCTTCAAAAGTTGGAGTAATTCATTAAAACTTGTATCACTCCAACCAAATTTTGCTTTTAGATTGACCAATCTTAACACGAGATGACAACCGTGTGAAAGTTGTACATCCGGGATACAAAGGTGTCTCCGAATCGGTCCTCAATGTATCATATATAGATGCATGTGCTTCAAGAAAGCTCTCTTGACCCACATCACAAAGCATGTCCTCTATTCGATCTTCGCAGGTTACATCATCCTCAATAGTTTGTGATACTGTTGGAATATCAACCACTTCACCGTGCCATGTCCATATGGTGTAATTCTTCATCATCCCATCGCAAATAAGATGTTCCCGCGTTGTGTCCATCTCTTGTACTCTGCCATTTACACAATTAACGCATGGACAATAGATTTTTCCATTCATTTTGGGAGCATTTTGTTCAGCAAATTTCAAAAAGGAGTCAACTCCATTCTCATACTCTTCTGACATGCGACTTGCATTGACCCAAGTTCGATCCATCTAACTACACAAAAAGGCTTGCCTAGATATTCAAGGTTTATTAGAAAAGGTTTAGCAAAATAATACAAAAAAAACGTGTACATCTCATTTCCCACATCAAGATTGGGAAAATAAAACGTGTACATCTACATGAAAGAGTATATACCGCTTCGAAACCGAAAACAAACTTCCAAAAGCCTAAACGAACCTATATCAAATCAAACCATACAAAATCATCCATCATCTTTCTAATGTTCATACGCAGGAAATGCTCTAAATAATCCATATTTATGTTAAATGCATGCTGTAAATCATCCATACAACTTAATCTAACCTGATGAGAAGGGGTTTCCTTAGGGAAACGAGGGCTACCACACACACGACAACAACGGGGGTACGCCGCGTAAGAGCGCGGCGAGTGGGCGGCGAAGGGGCGGCGAGGGGGTAGAGCACGACAGTGAGGACTGAGGCAGCAGACCACAACGAACTGAGGTAGCAGTGCACGACAATGAGGACTGAAGGAGGGAGGTATGCGGGCACGAAGAAGAAGCAGAAGGAGGTTGGTATGTGGGCACAAAGAAGAAGCAGAAGAATAACTGCGCGCCTTGGAGTCCAGGTATCATAGGACATTCAACGTCAGTTATTAAAAAACCCAACGTGGATAATGCTTTCGACGTCGGGTAAATCATGGAACCGACGTTGATTTTGGGATTTCAACGTCGGTTATACATAACCGACGTTAAATTTAAACATTTAACGTTGTCTGTCTTCTAACCGACGTTATTTGTCCGTTACTACGTCGGATTTTTTATAACCGACGTTAAATATTGTTTCTTAATTACAAGTTTGCCACCGCGTCTTGTACAACGTCGGTCTTCATAAAAACCGACGTTGGATGCTGTCGTAGTAAGTGTTTTCTTTAGTAGTGGATCCTGAGCAGTATAGAAGATTGGTTGGAAAATTGAATTATCTTACAGTTACTCGTCCTGACATTTCCTTTGCAGTCATTCGTATCTTAAAGTATATTAAAGGATCTCCTGGAAAAGGATTGTTATATGATTCTAATAACTAAACAAGAGTTGTTTGTTACTCAGATGCTGATTGGGCAGGATCTCCTTCGGATAGAAGATCTACATCTGGATATTGTGTCTCCATTGGTGGTAACTTGGTCTCATGGAAAAGTAAGAAACAAAATGTTGTGACAAGATCTAATGCAGAAGTAGAATATAGAGCTATGACCTCAGCTTGCTTGTGAACTTGTTTGACTCAAGCAATTGCTTAGAGAGTTACAATTTGGAGATGTCACTCAAATGTCACTTGAGTGTGACAATCAGGCTGCTCTTCATATTAGTTATAATCCTGTCTTTCATGAGAGGACCAAACACATTCAGATTGACTGTCATTTCATTCGAGAAAAGATTATGTCTGGAGACATCAAGACTGAGTTTGTTAACTCAAGTGATCAGTTAGCAGATATTTTTACTAAATCTTTACGGGGTCCTAGAATTGATTATATTTGTAACAAGCTTGGCACATACGATTTGTATGCTCCAGCTTGAGGGGGAGTGTTAAATATTGTTTAGATATTATTTAATATTGTTAAGATATTGTTAGATATTAACCATAATATCAAACAATATCTTCTGTTTATTCTGTTACTTTCAATTACTCTTTTAGTTGTATCTCTCTACTATAAATAGACTACCCTATGTGTGATTTATACACAAGGGAGATTAATCCCAAACTCTATTTCTTGTATATTCAACAGTGCGATTCAAAGGAACCAATAAAAGTTACAATAACGAGAAAAACAATCATTGTGCAATTGAGAGTGATAAAGAGTGAGACTCATGACAAAGGTGAAAGAGAGGGTGGGTGAGGAGACACGAAAGATTAAGAGCGAGGACAAATGTGAAAGAGATGGTGAGTGAGGAACAAGAGAAGAATGAGAACGAAATTGTGAGTGAGTGAGGGACGAGAGAAGAATGAGAAGAAGGTAAAAAAAAAATAAGAATGATGAAGGAGGTGAAAAGAAGATGACGAAATAAATATATTATTTTTTATTGGATTATTGAATGTGTGTTTAAAAGGTGTCTAACATGTGTTCTTTTCATATTAATATCCAATTTCAATTATTATTAGATTCTATCTTCTACCAAGTGCTTTGGATGATGGTATAAAAAGACTGATTTCAAAATTTCTCAAATGTATACCATGCTCATATCACATTATTTTGCCTATTTAAATTTGTATTTGTAAGTATTATTCAATTAATTAGTTTTTCTTTTCTAAATTACTAACTGATAAAATTAGTATGAGTAGGTAGATTTTTCAAGAAAGAACGTAGTATCGAGAGAGTAATAACTAATTTTATACTAGTGAAAGTTGCTGACTGACAAAAGATGTTATCATTACTCATTTTATTAATGTAATTTCTTATTTATTTATATATCATTTTAGTCAATATAATATATTATGTCAAAGTATGAGATTTTAGGTTTAATTTCATTTAGCAACCTAACCATACTTTGGCATGGTCGAAGTCCGTCATCACCATGGGTCAACTATTAGTTAATACATTGTCATGGATATTGTCATTATATTTTAGTTATGACAGCATAGACATTTGGAAATTAATATATATATATATATATATATATATATATATATATATTAATTTAGTTATGACAGTGTAGACAATGTCATATATTATAATTTTAGTATATATGTATTATAATTTAATTAAATATCTTACTTATGCAAATAATTATATTATAATTTAAATCTATGAGTGATTATATGTACAATATTTATGTTTGGTTAAGGCCCTGTTAATATATAATCAACACTGGGGAAGGTATATGGCAATGACTAAAATAATTATCAATTTATTTTTTAAATTAGACTGTGACTGAATCAATAAAAATACTAGTTTAGAATTTAAAATTTCAATCGAAATTCGATATAATATAATTAAATGATATTTTTATAATATAATAAATATATAATAAGTTTATTAATAATTATATTTTTTATAATAAAAAAATAATAAAAATTATTATTATGATCATCTAAATTACATGAGATTTTTCTTTCCTTTTCTTATTAATTTTTTTTCTCTTTTTTCATTTTTTTTTATTTTTTTATCTTACGTCTCTTATTAAAACAAATATTTTAAAAACAACATTGAAATTAAAAGAATATTAACTAAATATTTAAAATTATGATGATAATAAATAATTTTTTTAACAATAAATAATTTATTTACGATGTAAAATTATTTTATTATAATAAATAATTAATCATTTAGCTAAAAAATATCAAATATATATAATTTAAATATATTTTTATTTAATAATTTAATATAATTATAATTAAGAAGAGTTATGATAATTAATTAGATGAAGTATTTTTAAAAAAATATTTATTAAAAATACTTTAAAATAAATATTTAATTTTTTTCGTAATAATTATAACATAGCAATACTATTTGTAACCGCTTAAATTTATTATATAATATTTTTTTTATATAATGTATTAAATTATAATATCTCTGAATTATTTAAATATATTTTTTAATAATAATAGATTATCTAATCAAATTTTAATATATTATTTTTAATTGAAGAATAAAATAGATTAAAAAAAGAAAAAAAAAGTAAACGAAGGGAGAGAAAAATAAAAAAATAAACCAAAAAAAAGGGAAAATAATAGTATTATGTCAAACAAATTTATTTTTTCTTGTTAAAATTTGTATATAAACACTAAATAGATCTAATTGGATAAATAAATTTAAAAATATTTTATTTAAGAATTTTTCTTTTTAAATATATTATTTATAGTATTGACTCATATATTAGAAAGTATAAGATATATAATTATTATAATAAGATGAAAAAAATGATGAAATAACTATTATTTAAAATTAATGTAGTTAATATCAGATAAAAAAATAAAAATATATTATATTTTTTATAAAAAAATCATATTAAAAAAATTATATCTTAAAATTTTATTTTATTTTTTACCAAAACTAGTTCAATCCAAAAATTTAATCAGTTTTAACGATTTTGTTCTGATTTTATTAAAATTTGTTTATTTAAAGAAAATGGACCGGTTAGACTAGTCAAAAGACCAATTGAATCGATCAACCCGTAGAATTAAAAAAAAAAAAAAAAAATAGACAATTATATGCTAAATTTTGCAAAAAAATTAAAATAAAATATTGGTTGTAATCAAACAAAATTTATGATGCAGGGCAATTAATATATGAATTTGGTGAGTGAAGGCAAAGGACTTTGGAATTTGACTTGTTGCCAGAAGAACGGAAACAGGGTGGTAAAGTATAATTGGAAAGCGCTATGGTTGGTGTACACCTTTCCATGTAATGTCCATGTGCTACCAACGATACCACAACCCACAACCCTCCACAAAACAACAAACTCACAACCCCACATCAATGCAATCAAACGCATTATTATTCCACATTTTTTATCATTTCGCAATTTTGGGTCAGAGTGTTATAACAAATAAATCTTCCAACTTGTTATTCTCGATCTTCTTTATAATGTAAACTATCTCTCATTTAGAGATAGTTTCGTTGATTTGTGGCAACCAGAGACAAAATCACAAAAAGATAATTTCATTTTAGAGAGGTGATCCATAAGAAACGTGAAGGGAGAATTTGGTAATGACGTTGGAAGAAAAATGTGTAACTTGGGTATTTATAATTCATATAACTTTCACTAAGCTTTTAGTTAATGATTACCAGGTTATTATAATGTATATTATAAGGGGGGAAAACTTTAAAGTCAGGTAGGTAATTTAAAATATAGTATCTGTGTAATGTGCCACCATATCCTCAATGCACAAGAGTCAAGATCAAATTATTCAAGTTAGTGGACTCAAGTAAAGTAACGAGTAATTAATCTTTGGCTGTGAGGTTCACAAATTGAACAAATTTTCATTTAATTACACTAACGTCTCTTTCCTTCCATTTAATTCAATTAAGAGAAAGTAAAGTATGATTAGAATAGAGTAGTTCATCAAATTATTTAGTTTTAATCATTCCTATTTTCATTGGAGTGCCAACCCGTTTACTATATTTTGGCTCCCCTTTCTTCAAACATGTCACACGAATTGGGTCGACTGATTTGTGATGGTTAAAGTGAGTCATGACATCAAATTTGCAAGGAAGATTGTGAAGCCATTAACAGAGAAAAAAACACTTATGAAGAGAGGGGAGACACTTACAAAGAATATAGCTACAGAAGTAAAGAAAAAAAAAATACTTTGAAAAAAGATTGAAGAAAGCTCAAACTTAAGGAAGAAATTAGAAATCATAATTAAAAAAAAAAATTATTCAAATATATTCATGAATTTCATATCACCTGAAAATCGGGATCAAAAGTAGTTTGTACGTATCTTACTTTCTTAATTTACCCAAATGCCTTTTAAAAACAAAATCGTGATATATTCGATAATTTTAAAATTGATAATACTTCATCTATATAAATTAACTCTATCAATATGATGGAACATGATCTGTACACCTTTATTTCAAAATAAAATATTGGTGTCTGTGACCTATAGGCTAGTGTCCTTAAGAAAATTAAGAAAAATAAACAAATGTCTATCAATAACTTAACTTGTATAACGGGACAAAAGAAAATTAAGTGTAGGATTGAAAACAAAAGTTAACAGGATTAATTGGTAAAGAAAAGGTAAAAGTTAAAGTTTTTTGTACGACATATTTCAATATAAAACAAATCGACCACAACAATAAACATTGTTGGTCGTTTTTATGTCAGTATGGCGATGAATTCTAGATATTATGATTATGCCAGAAACTAGGTGTTGAAATGGTATAGTACACAAAATATTTTTATATATAAATTTTTCTGATTAGATACTTCATCAATTAAGCAAGTAACAACCCTTCTTCCACTCAAAATTATTCTTTACTTTTTCCCCCCTAAAAATATGAGAAACAGAAATTTATTCTATTAAAATTCACATAATATAAAAGATTATTTGCTTAACTTTTAAGGGATTAGAAACACGAAAAAAGAATAGTGTTTAGCATATAAAAATGATAAATTTTTGTAATACTTGATTTTATGTCACGTATTTATGGACGTAGCGTAAAATACTGTCTTCTTTATCATTTGAATTTTGCATTCAATTTTTGGGTGAAATTCCTTTTATTAGTAAGAGCTATAGGGTAAATAGAATTCAAAAGTTTTGTGGTTCATGAGCATGTGAAAGAGATGTAACACCATACTTCTGTGCCTTGACAATGAGTTATAGAATAGGTTACGGAAGTCACTAAGTTTAACTTGTAATCCCAAAATTTTCTATTACGTGGCGAACAAGCCCTTAATGCTAGAGGACCTAGACTGTGATTTAATGGTCATTGGGTATAACCACAGTGCTAATTACGCTAAGTTACCCAATAATGACACCTTTGATGATGGAAGCACAATAATTAAAAAAAAAGATAAAAAAAAAAAAAGAGGAAACAAAATTATAAAGTATGGTTAATGCTAATAGTACCATTAAAGCAAGATAATGTAGGGAAGGAAGAAAAAGAAGGCTAAAGCACTTTCATTGGTCCCATTCCATGTCTCCTCACTAGTCCTTTGATGTGATCCTCCAAAAAAAATTTTGTCATTTTCTTCTACTGCTATTCTATTGTCTTCTCCTTTCAAAAAACAAAACCTTCCCTTTCTTCTTGCTTCAGCAAAAGAAATACTAAATGAATTACTATCACCAGTGACTCAGATATGTCCACCAAAGGAAAAGACATAGCAGAAGGATCATCAAGATCTTCTTCTGCTGCTTCTGATCATCATCAGCAGCAGCAACAACAGCATCCTCTGAGTAGGTATGAGTCCCAGAAGAGGAGGGATTGGAACACTTTTGGGCAGTACTTGAGGAACCAGAGGCCTCCTGTGGCACTTTCACAGTGCAATTCCAACCAAGTGCTGGATTTCCTAAGGTACTTGGACCAGTTTGGGAAAACAAAAGTGCATGCTCAAGGGTGTCTCTTCTTTGGTCAAGTTGAGCCACCTGGTCCTTGCACTTGCCCTCTTAAACAAGCTTGGGGGAGCCTTGATGCTCTCATTGGAAGGCTAAGAGCTGCGTATGAAGAAAATGGAGGCTTGCCTGAGACTAATCCATTTGCCAGTGGTGCCATAAGAGTTTACCTTCGTGAGGTTCGAGACTCTCAAGCTAAGGCAAGAGGGATCCCTTATAAGAAGAAAAAGAAGAAGAGGAATCTCGTCAAGGCCAACGGGGACAGCTCAAACTTACCTTTGCAGCAGTAAAATTTTGAGTCTCTCTCTTTTTGTTTGGCTTCTTCAGCGTAATAATAAGAATGGTAAATTAATTTTCCCTCACTTACTGTAATAGATTTGCTGCTATTTTCAGAAGTTGACAGGGAAAAGACTCGGTGCTGTTTGAATCATTGACATTTTTATGTGCATAATAAAAGCATGTATTGAACAATTAACAAGATCATTAATTTGGACAATAACTTCTTTAGGTGAGTGTTTACAGCTGGTTCAATTTTCTAAACCAAGATTGCTAGAAAATGAAATCGCATCAAACACGTAAAGGGTCGTTTAAAGGTGTTATAGGGTCAATTTTTATCTCACCTCCAGTGCATCTTACATTTCATTCATATAGCAAACCCTAGTCCACCTGCTTCTAAACCCTAAATCTCATTTATAATTTTGATAAATGACATAATAACAGTGCTTAATTACTTTACCTTCATTTTTATTTTGTTTTAATGAGCATTTGGTAGGGACTATGGGAGTACTCTCCCATCCATTCTATATTTGTCCTTTCTCACGAGCAACATGACGATGTTAATGTGTTTTTTGAATTTCTTAACATTCATATGGTGCTTATATAACATATTATATATATATATATGTACATGTTTGCTTTTCCACATAATCTTACTTCTTTTGGATTCCCACTATCTTCCAGAAATGGGATAACTCCTTTGATAATAAAATATGAGTTATGTAATATTTATAGATATACTAAGAAATAGGGATTCTTGTTAACAATATTTAATTTTTTTTATTTTTGAAAAAAAGGATTGAATTCAAAATCTAATAAGATTGAAAATTAGATGTTGTTTGGAGAGAATCTTGAACTGCTAGTATTGTGCTTTATTATATATAATACATCAGTGTACAAGAACCGCGGGTCTCTAGTATTTAAAAAGCTTTGTCTTATGCTAATAGTTTTGTTTCTTCTCTTCTTATTCGTATTGAACATCTATATGAAAGTCCCTTTTCTTTGGTGTTGCAATATGTATATCTGACCTCCGTACATGAATTGCACTGTACTCTTCCCCACTACCAAACACTGTGCATGCAAAGACATCATATCATGACCATAATATATCCTTGTCTTTTATATATGACTGACTGTAACTGACAATTTAACAGAAATAGAGCCTTGGATCTTTGATCCCATAATAATGGTTTGGAAGCATATTTATTTACTTGAATTCTTGCCATTATGAGCTTTAAATGCGTTTGATTTTTGTTTTGGTTCTTTGGATATTGTTTCAGGTCCTCCAATGATTTCAAAGTCCTGAGTCCTAGGCCTTGTATATGTGTTATAACCTTAGCTGCAGTCCTGCAATATTGGAGATATAATTGACTCTATCAATGTCCTTTGGTCAAGTTAAACCTTTCTGCGTGTTTTTTATTATTTGAATGAGAATTTAGACTGAACAAATTGAGTTAATATTGGGTAAGTCCTACTGTATTTATGAAGTTGCATCTGTACCGTATCAAGCATAGTGGTGAAAATAACCTCGAATTTTCTACCTACCAGTGTTTAGGATGCATGGTACCCTTTAGCTTTCAATGAAATATTTTTGCTTTGCTTCTGATATTCTGGAGTATGATTATTATGCTTTATATATCTGCTGTATAGAATCGTTGATGGTGTTGTATAAAAGACTAAAATATGAATGGTTTTGTCCAATCATTAGTTTTCTTGTACATATATTACCCCTTGCTAGTTGCTTATATATCACATGCGTAATACATTAATTTCAGCATGCACATCACATAAATACATATATTTCTGCAATAATGTATACTTATATGTATATAAACGCATGCATTATTCATACATATAATTAGTGAGGTAGATCTTCAATAAGTTAGAACTTAGAAGTGACTCAATAGACTAATCAGTGTAATATATCCCCACAGATAAGAAAGATGATGACCCACATGACTGCATAATGCAAGTCGATTAATTCAAAAAATCATCGGATACCCCTGCTGTCTCTTCAATTTAATTTAAACCAATATATTTCACCTCATTTCTATTTTCATGATTAAATCATTGGTTTAGACCCATCTTTCAATTACTGACATAGGGACATGGATTTGATATTAAACCTTGCCATTTCAAGAATTGATATTGTTTCTTTTCTTTTCTTTTGTGGGAGGGTTTTTCATCATTTTATCGGAAGCTGTCACTTCTGTCTACAACTTTGTAACTCTAGTTTCACCCATTATCTATTCAGACAAATTCATGACAATTTTTGCTAAAGAAGGAAACATTCAATCAATCACATACATACTTTATAGGAGCAGATAGGATGAATCCTTTGACTTTTACTAGGAGATATGTCCACTGAGGATCATTCTGAGCTCTTAAGGATCAGCTTATATCAAACAATATGGGGACACATGTCTCCACTTGATTTCAACAAATTTATAATTATTATAAAACTCTTATTCATGTTTTATTGTCTTATTATCTAAAGGTTGTTCTGATGTGAAACAAGACATTATTATCTTACAGAGTAATTATATTTGTACATCTATTTTTCTTCCTCATCATTTTTGTCTAATTTCTTTTTATCTCTTCTTACTTTAACTCTCTATAACCATTGCTTATTACATTTCTGAATCTGTCCCTCTACTTTTTCATTCCTGGAAAATTAGTTTTATACCCTCCTTTAAAAATTGCTAAGGGTTGATAGTGTGTATTTAGGATTGTCCAAAACTTATCTTCACAATTATATTTTTTTTCTTTTTTTGAATGTATTATTACTGTGTGGCTTCAGTATAAGAACTTACTAAAAGTACATATATAGGTCAAGATCAATTATAGAAAATTTTATATATCTACTTAGAATTGACCTACTTGCTTATGGAAGATATATTTGACTCCAAATTGTGTTGTTCAGTTAGAATTTATTTTTCCTTTTTATGCAGACCTTACATAACAGGACAAATGCATTGGAACAATTTGTTCATAGTAATTAACTTTTGTGTATCAAAGTTTTGGTAATTGGTATTAGTTAATTAGCTAGTAAAGCAACTTCAAGTTTAAGGTATATAATATGAAGCTATTGTCCATCAATTGTTTTAGTAACAAATTGGAACTGTGAAATTGTGGTGCTGCAATTGATACAAATTCAGTTGGTTATAGAAACATGATAATATTTTTATTACAATATGCGGTGCTATCATTAGATTAAAACCTTATAAAAAATTAAACAGTTTTCAGTATAATATATTTTGATTTAAACACACTAAAAACTTCAACGTATCTTTGTAAGTTTGGAAGGTTAGAAATTTACCAATGTCAAGTCCTGAAGAGAGCTTCCATTCATCCATAGATGAAAGAAATTAGATTGTGCATGGTTGGTGAAATATATATATATATAAAGAGGGAATATATTAAAATTTTATTTAAAAGCTTTTTAATAAGATCTCATCCAAAATTAAGAAATAATTTACTATCTACCTTTCTTCATATTAATTAAAACTAATTGGATGACTGTTTATATTTTGTTTTCAAGTTTTAGAGAAAATATATTATTCTCAAGTAGTAGAACACTAATTATTTGGTGATTATTCTAATCAAAATATTAACACACATGAAGATAAACAAAATTCTCAAATTTCGTAATTACAAATCCTAATATTACTTTAAAAAATTATTTGGAGATACCAAACATTAACTAAAGCGAAAGACAAACTTCTAAAGGTAATAAAAAATTTATTGTATTCTTTGCTTGAATAGGATGGAGTGTATCTATTTTTGAAATTTTGGTTTAGAAATGGGTTGTTGAAAGGGTGCATTTTTAAGTTATGAATGTGTAATTTCCACAAATATCATTATCCAATGAACTCACCTTATCGCAGGCTCTAATAGTAACATATTATATATTCAGAAATTGTGCAATACTATAATTTGTCACATCATTATAATTTAAACTATGTAAATATTTTTATTTGATATATACAAAAACTTCATTTTTTAATATTTAATTTTGTACGTACTTTTTAATATTTCATTTTGTATGTATGTTTTAATATTTAAGATTGTATATTGTACTACTAATATATGAAGTAACATACTTCGAATGTGAAAATGTTTAAATGAGATAAAACAAAGTTAATAATTTCTGCTAATAACATTTTTACGAGTATATTGACAGTCCAGATTTGAATCACCCTAATTCGTGTTAGTCTGTATTCCGAGTCGATGGTTTTCGTCTGATTTTCTTAATATTTAATTATTTAACATCACCAACACTCAAAACAATAGAAAAAGGAAAATTAGGATTACATTTAATTAGTTAGCACCATCAACCCTGTCCACCCTCTTACTATTCATTACTTACCAAAACTCTAAACTTGACATTATTCCTTCAATCAAAGATATGTGATGAAGAGAAAAATATTTTCATTTTAAGACTTTGAAAGAATAAGAAGAGACATATAATGGATAACAATGTAGAAAACCAGAGAGATAGAATGTATATCCACCAAAGTTTGTTGAAAATTTGGAATATTCAATGTATTGGAAACAAAATTAGCAGCAAAGAAATATGAAGAATGTCAGAAAATTTGTAGAAAGAAAAATACAGAAAATGTAAGAAAAAAGACAATTCATTCCCCCCTCCCACTCTCTCTCTTAATTTTGCTACATATTCTAATTTTTGGACCACACGAAATTAGTTAACTTGAAATTGGGTATTTTGGGCTAAGTATTACATCTTATTTCCTCCTCATGTACCATATTTTTTACTGTCTTGGGCTCAGCATTTCCCTTTGTCTCATCTCAGCATCTATACTCGTTACATTACCTTCCCCTTTAAAAGAAACATTGTCCTCAAAGTTGAAATTAGGAAAGGCTTGCCTAATAGCAACAATATCCTCCCAAGTTGCTTGCGTATTATCTAAACCCTCCCACTTGATTAGTTGTTGTTGTTGCACTGGTTGATGGTTCCTGAGAACAACTCTATATTGCAAGATAGCTTACAGGTCATAAGTCTTAGTTGGTAATTGGCAATGGCGCATATGGCTAAATGTGGTCACCCTTACATAGTTTTAATTGAGAACAATTAGGTGAATTTTTGCAGAGAAAGACAATAGAAGTTTATAAGCTACTTCACCAATTTTTTCAATTATAGGGAATGGCCCAAAGTATCTAAGATTGAGTTTTATATTCTTTCGCAGTGACCCTAAATGTTGTCTATAAGGCTGGAGTTTCACCAATACCATGTCACCAATTGCTAGTTGGAGTGACTTTCTTCTTTCATCATCAGCATATTTCTTCATGTGTTGTGTTTTCTGCGATTACATTTTCAATCTATTAAGTGTTGCATCCCTTTGTAGGAGCTGCTCCTGAACACTAGGAGGATCCTGACTAATTAGTGTATATTTAATTATGTGGGGTGGATCTCGGTCATAAACAATCTTGAAAGGTGTCATCCCATACTGTGGTGAAATGAAATGTTGCACCAATGCGTATGACAACAGTTTATACTAGGCCTTCAGATTCTCATAAGTAAAGCACCTAAGGTACCTTTCGATGCATTTGTTCAAAGCTTCTGATTGATCATCCGTTTGAGGATGCTATGTAGTACTGAGTTGCAAAGTAGTTCCACTCAACTTAAAAAGGTGCTGCCAAAATTAATTAGTGAAGACCTTGTCTCTATCGAGTACAACCGTTTGAGGAAAACCATGTAACTTTATGATGGTTCTCATGATTAACTCATCAACTTGTTTACTATTAAAGTCTTATTTCAAGCTTGCCAAATGAGTATATTTAGAAAGCCTATCAATGACCACCATGATGACAGTATGCCCATTTGAAGAAGGGAGGTCGGTGATGAATTCCATGACCACATCTTCCCAGATTTTAGCTGAAATTGGTAATGAATGAAGCAATCCATATGGTAATGTTACGTCATGTTTGGCCTGTTGGCAAATGAGACAATTTTGCACAAACTCCTAGATATGTTTTTGCATACCTGGCTAATAAAATTGAGTTGTGATTCTCTATAAGGTTCTAGTGAAACCAGAGTATCCACCCAACATGTATTGTGGAGTAATTTATCCCTAGGTAAAACTAATCTACCTTTCCAATAGAGTAATTTATCCAAAACTGAGTAATGTGGAGTAGGAGGCGTGTTCTGCAAACAAAGCTGCATAATGGTATGTAATTGTGGATCTTCTACGATAACTTTCCTTAATTCTAGAAGTAACTGGGGTTGAGGATGAGATAGTTTCATCAAGAAAGATATAGAAAGAGAATCAACAACCACATTCTCTTTTCTAGGTTTATACTTAATGGTGAAGCCATACTCAATCAATTTGTGCGACCAATTCTTTCGTTCAGGTGTATGAACAACTTGGTCCATGAGAGATTTAAGACTCTACTGATCAGTCTTTATGACAAACTTATGGCCAAGTAGGTAATGTTGAAATTTAGCTATTACTTCTGTGATAACAAAGAATTCTCTGGTATAGGCTGACTAATACTGCATCCTATGATTAAGCTTTTTGGAAAAATAAGCAATAGGATGTTGTTGTTGGCTTAGAACAACACCTATACCCACCCCTGAAGCATTTATTTCCAAAGTGAATGTTTTTGAAAAATCAGGTAAAGCTAAAACTGGTGCATGGGTAATAGCTTGCTTGAGAAAGGAAAAGGCTTCGTTTGCATCTATGCCTCATAGAAATTTATCCTTATTGAGCAAATTAGTCAAATGTGTAACAAGTATTGCATAGGATTTGATAAATTTTTTATAATAACCAGTGAGGCCAAGGAACACTCTCAACTACTTAACATTTTCCAAAATTGGCCATTGTATGACTGCTTGTACCTTATCTTTATCCACTGTGACACCCTGCCCTGAAATTGTATGGCCCAGATAGTCAATTTGAAGTAGCCCAAATGAACATTTCAAAAATTTTGCATACAAATAGTGCTTGTGTAGCAGTTGCAGTACCACTTCTAGGTGTAAAAGATGTTCTTTCCATGAAGAACTATATACTAAGATATCATCAAAGAAAACTAAGATGAATTTTCTAAGAAACTCCTTAAAAACATAATTCATGAGGCTTTGAAAGGTGGCAAGCACATTAGTAAGCTCAAATGGCATAACTAGTCATTCATAGTGTCTGTGGTGGGTTCAAAAAGTAGTTTTATATCGATCTTCAGCAGCAACAAGGATTTGATGGTATTCTGATCGTATATCTATCTTGAAAAAAAAATGGAGCCATATAACTCGTCAATGAGTTCGTCAACTGTTGGAATTGAAAAACTATATTTGATGGTGATGACATTAAGGGTCCTATAATCTATACAAAAGCATCATGTACCATCTTTTTTTCTTACCAAAATAATTGGAGAAGAAAATGGGCTAGTACTAGGAGATATAATGCCTGCCGTCAACATCTCGTGCACCATATTTTTTATTTATTGTTTTTTACTGTACGAATACCTATAAGGCCACACTTTAATTGGTTTTGCATCTTTAATCAAAGGAATGTCATGGTTATGAGACCATGAAGGAGGTAATTTTGTAGGCACAACAAAGATAGTTCGATAATTATGCAGTAACATGACTAATTCTGGTTCCATATCCTTGGGTAAGTCCAACTATGTATCTTGAGGCAAATCATCTTGCTTGTATTGCAAAGTAAACACTTCAGCAACAACATGAGTGTTATGCATGCATTGATTAAATTGAGCAAGGCTAGGCAACTGCTGTTGATCACCATGTAAAGTAACAAATTGATTTCATTTGTAAAACTTTAAGGTAAGTTTGCTTTAATCAGAAATGTGAGGGCCCAATGCAGCAAGCCATGCAACGCCCAAAACCAAGTCTGCATCCAAAATTGGTAAAAGATATACAGGAAGGTTTAAGGAGTGACCTTGAACCATGACGTTTAATTGCTTCACCAATCCTTCAGCAACTTGAAAATGAGGAGTATGTTCCACTAGTAGTGTTAGACAATTTGCAATCTTGGGTTGCACAAAGTTATTAGAACTTGCACTATCAAGCAAGATTTGAACCATGATGCCATTAATTGTGCCTTGAAACTTCATAGTACCCAAGCCAAAAGAACCCTTTAAAGTATTATATGAAAAATGATGATTCTAAGTCACATTATCTGTTACATTATCCATCTCGATTTACAGCTGATATGTATCTTCATCATTCATTTGTAATATCAAGTATTATTTATTTGGGTACCGATGAGAGGTAGTTGATGAAGAAGCTAATAAGAAGAATCTTGGAAGTCTTGACTAGAAGATTTGATGAAATCAAAAGAAGTTATCAAATAGAATATGTTGAACATCTGGAGTATCATAATAGTAAGACGTTGAACATCTGGAGTATTGTAATAATAAAAAAACTGATTTGCCTTGAAGATCCATTAGAGAACTTTAGATTCGTCGAAGCGAGGAAAATTGAGTTTTATATTTTGAACCTGGAAGGGTGGATCATGTAACATACCCCCACTAGCAATGAGGTCCCTTTACATTTCGATTGAAATTCCCTTCATTACCATTGTTTTGCTTCAACAAGGTATCAACCACACAACTCCAAGGTCTCAAAGCGAGTCTTATTTTCTTATTTATCAACTTCGAGCATCTCCAAATTCTTGGTCAAGTTCATCGACAATTCCTTAAGACGTGTATTTTCCATCATGTTCGATGGATGAAAGCACCAAATGTAACAATGTAGAAATGAGAGATATAAAATGTATATCCATTAAAGTTTGTTGGAAATAAGGAATATTCAACGTACATGAATGGAATTGGCGCAAAGAAATTATAAAGAATGTTAGAGAATTTGCAGGAAGGAAAATACAAAGAATGTCAGAGCCACACAGAAGAAAAAGACAATTCTTTCACCCTCCCTCACTCTTTCTCCTGAATTTGCTACATATACTAATTTTTGGACCACACAAAATCATTCAACTTGAAATTCGATATTTTGGGCCGAATACCATGCCTTATTTCCTCCTCATTTGCCATGTGTTTTACTCGCCTTGGGCCCACCATTTTCCTCTCGTCACCGATCTCTACATTTATACTCGTTACAGGTTCAATAAATCTGGGAGTCAATTTCTTTTATTTCATCACTTTACCAATTCCGAGTAGTAGGTGTTATTTTCAAGAATAAATTATCACCTTCTTGGAATTCAAGGGATCATCTTTTCTTGTCGACATAACTTTTCTCGTTTACTTTCAATTGTTTTCAATATTTTTCCTAATCATCTTGATTTTCTCCAGTGGAATGTTGAATCATATCAAGACCTAAGATTAACTTTTCTCCAGTCTCAAACAAACATAAAGGTGTTCTACATGAAAGTGATGAAGATCTTATTGAAATACTTTGGCAAAGATCTCATTGATTTGATGAAGTCAAAGGCAACTTTGCAGCGGTCAACAAGTCACTTAGATAAAAGTGTTGAGGGATTAGTGTGTCCGCAGCTATGCTTAGGTATAATCATTTTATCCTTTCTGCTGCATGAGGTTTCTTCACTTAAAAGATTTTGCAAATTGCCTCTAAAAATGTTTTTAACAATTAAAAACAAAGTATTTTGACAAAAGCCCTCTTAAACAAATTTTTAACTGATACAACTTTGATAGAACCGATTAAAATTACTTAAAATGTCAAGTGAAATGTTTTTACACTATTTTAATCGATACAATTTGATTTTAATTGATTAAAACCACTTGGAGTTCAGGATGATCGATCAGAATACAATTATGACCGATCAGAATCAGATATGATAGATCAGAATTGAGTTATGACCGATCAGAACTATTTTAATCGATTAAAACACGTTTCAATCGATTAAAACCACTTAAGGGTTCAGGATGATCGATTCGAATATAATTATGACCGATCAGAATCAGTTATGATCGATCAGAATTTAGTTATGACCGATCAGAACTCTTTTAATCAATTAAATCTCATTTCAATCGATTAAAACAACTTAGAAATTTTTTACAAAGCGTTTTAATCGATTAAAACTTATTTTTATCAGTTAAAATAACTTGAAAAGTTTTACAAGAAAGTTTTGCAGTATTTCAATCGATTGAATCACGAAACAATCGATTAAATCAACTTAGAAGATTTTTTGTAAAGTGTTTTAATTGATATAAACGTTGTCGTATCAGTTAAAACAAATCTGTTAAAGAATCAAGAACATATTAATGGATTAAAAGAAGTTTTAACAGATTTAAACTGCACTTTTAACAGATTAAAAGAATCTTTTAACAGATTAATTAAACCAAGCAGTTTTGAAAATTTCTATAAAAATAGTTTGGCTTGAACTTTTTAACACACAATTGTACATCAATCTTTAGCAATCAATCAAGCAAACTTTAGCACTCTTTTCAAGAAAGATTCGCATCAGCTTTTGAGAAGTTCTTTGAAAATCTTTCTTGAGGCAACTTGATTTCTTTTGAAGAAGAAACACTTACAGCAGAATTGCATAAACTGGTTTGAGCATTCTAGTTTCTTCTTTTTCATTTCTTTACATTCTTTTTGTATTGTTTGGTGCCTGGAATTTGGGCACTCGGTTTCTCTCGTAACTGGAATTTGGTTGTAGAGGTTATCAAGAACTGGAATTTGGTTCTTGGTGAGAGGTTGAGTGCGGAACTGGAATTTGGTTCTTGTGGTAGATTAAGTGTAAGATTGTAAATCTGTAAAACATTTGATCTAGTGGAACCCAGCTGGAATTTGGCTGGAGACTGGACGTAGCCCTGGTATTGGGTGAACCAGTATAAAACACCGGTGATATCTTTCTTAACCTTTCTCTATTTTAATTCTGTCGCTGCATTTATATTGATTGATTGCGTTGTAATTCAAGAACAGATCTGAAATCTTATTTTTACAAATAGATAATCTGTTATTTGCAAAAAACTTTCAAAGATCAATTCACCCCCCCCCCCCTCTTGATCTAAAACTACTTTTCTAACACTACATTCCTCCCATATAATGCATCATAGCATGTCATACCTATCTATAATGGAAATTATTGTTGTAAGTGATTTCAAACAATGACAAGTATCGATCTCAATTATCAAAATCCTCTAGCACAAGCTCTTAATAAATCTTCAAAGACTGGATGGTCCTTTCTGACTATCCATCAGTTTGAAGATGATAAGTTGAATTAAGATGAAATTTAGTTTCTATGACTCAATATAAACTTTCCCAAAATTTAGAAGTAAATGTAAGATCCTTATCTGATATAATACTAGATGAAACTTCATGTAATCTCACAATTTCTTATGTACAATTTAGTTAGTTTCTCCAATAAGAAGTGAACAAATTTTGTTAACCTATCCATGATAATCCATATGGAATCAAATTTTTTAATTTTTGTGGTAAACCAACTACAAAATTTATTACTATACTATCCCATTTCCATTAAAGTATATATAAATATTATAACATTCTTGTGGATTTTTTATGTTCTTAGTTTTTTTACAAACTAAGCATCTTGTTACATATTGTGTTACTTTTTTCTTCATCTTAAACCACAAAAACATTTTCTTAAGATCTTGATATATTTTTATTGTGCTTGGATATATGCTCATTTTGCTCTTAGGTGCTTATTCAAAATCAATTTCTCAATCTTTACATCATTGGGCATACATATTTTACCATTAAATCTTAAAATTTGTGCCCTCTTTTTGCCAAATTTTTTCTATTCTTTTGTCATATCAACTTCTTTTTCTTTAGAATAAATTCATCACTTACATAAGTCTCATGAATTTATCTTTATATATAATTGATAATGTAAATTGAGTTTAATTTCATTTTATCAAGACTCATTTTAATTGTCAAATTCATGTCTTTAAATTTTTTTAGTAGACTTATCTCATAAATCATCAATGAAAAAACATATAGAAATTTTATACTTAAAACATATGTCACTACATTTACACATAATTTAATTCTAAAATTTCATTCATATTCTCTATCTCATATTTAACTCTTTTAAAACAAAATAAGTTCTTTAAAATTTATTAAACTTCTAAAAATATCTTTTAAAGAGTTATTAAAAGAAAAAAATAAATGTTTTATTATAGATCTCATATATAAGTTATTTAAAAATAAATAAAAATTATTTATATAAGCCTTTTTTTTCCTAATTTTACATAATGGTTTCTAATTTTAAATAATTTATTAATAAAATATTTATTTTTATTTCTAATATTAATAATTAAAAAGAATAAAATGAATAATAAGTTTCTTTAAAATATAGATATCATAAATTTTTACTTTTCAATTTTCTTTAATATAAAAATAATTTAATTGAATTACTCCTATCCAACATGTCCTTAGAAATTACAATATGATTAGTTTTTAATTGTTTCACTAAACCCATGCGATCACGGAGAAAGATGGTGATATCAGACTTACTATTTTACCTTCACTCATTTGTGATAATCATTATGCCTTTAGGCTAAGATGCATTTTCTCACTGACATTTTGAAATAATATTGGACCATTCCCTTGATGCATTTATTACTCTTCACGGACCACACGTCATCCCCTTATCCACTTCCCTTCCTTCACAATTCACTTGTTTATTGCATTCTTCTATACTCCTTAAATACTAGCATTTCATTAAAAAAACATGTATTTATTGGCTTCAAATTAAAAAAAATATTTTTTACTTTATTCAAAATTATACTTTCTCGTTTTAAAATATATAATATTTTATTAATTTTTAAAATATATTATTTATAAAATTTAAAATGACATTAATTATCCTTTTATAATTTATATCTTTATTTTCTAATTATATTTATTATAGAGAATATAATAAATTATTAAAAAAAATTAGATATCAATCAAATTCTACAATTTCTTTTCATTCTCATACCTAAAGCTAGCCTCTTAATTTCTATCATCTGTCTTGCTAAATATAGTAATTGCTTTGTGTGAGTCCTCACAATCATAATAATTAGGATGTGTGTGGGCCTCTTAACAAAGCAGCTTTTACTGACCAAATTAATTTTTCTGCACCAACAAAATATACCATGAAAAGAGTATCTTATTTATTATATTATTCACTCTTACTCAAATATCTATATATGTAAAAATACATTTTAACTAACTTATTTAGCTTTATGAAATAAAATTGCATTTAAAATATTTTTATTTTATTTAAATTTGTGTAAGTGTAAAATAATATGAAAAAGATTATTTAAATATTTATTTTTAAATACATGTAGTATTTTTCAAACAATTTAAAAGATGATATAATGCATGCTTAACATGTATCAATGAAATGCTTTTCAAACAATTAAGGAATGTTCACTAGCCATTTATGAAAATTTAAGAATAACTTGAATAAATTAAATAGGAAGATTTTTTTTTTTATCAAACGAAATATATATCATACTCTCATTTGTAACTAAAATATATCAATATTTATAACATGAAAGGTCAAACTTTCTAATTTAAAAATCAATTTCATGATATTGGTGGATAAGTCTGTGAGCTAGGAGATTAAATTAGCTAAATTTGTGGAGATAGATCGAACTTGATTTTTCTAATGATTATAAATAATTTTCAAAATTAATTCATTATTCCTAAGGTATGCAGATTTATAGGTTGTTTGAATAAGGACGCATGACATGGAAAAGCTAACAAAGAGGAAAAGAGTGGATGTACGACAAAACTCATCATATTATGAAATATATATATATATATATATATATATATATATATATATATATATATATATATATAATAGACATAATTGATTTTGTCTTCTTTTTTTCATAATCAATATTTTTTAATTATTATAGTAATAAATAATTAAATAAAAAAATTAAAATAATAAATAAATAAATTTAAAATTAATCAAATAATATTTCAATTAATCAAATTATTTTATAAATAATTTTACTTTTGACTATTTTTTTGTCTTTTTTTACTCCATCAGATTCTTCAATTCAAACACAAATTTAATGAATCAATTCGAATGGGTCTACCAAGCTCTAGAAATATGAAAAACTGCATTTAAAAATATAAAGCCATTATTAATTTCCAGAGCCGAACGTCGTTCCCTCTTTTGGGTTTGTGCAGTAAAACAAAAAGTAGAGAAAATGCTACTTTTGGAACCAACACAAGTCAGAAAAGCAAAACTACAACAGCTATAATATTATTATCCAACGCTCGCCACCATCCATGTGCGGAAATCACTTTCAGAGCATAGACTATAACAATTTAATATCGCTCTTTCTTTTTGGCTGGGATAGTTGGTCATAGTTAATAAATTTGCAAGCCATTAATTTCATCGTTATAATTTATGGAGGTTGATAGACACCAAAAAATGTGGTCCATGATAAAACCTAATTTTTGGTGGTAGGTTGGTTTCGTTAAGCCTTGGACATGTGACTCAGAAAGAAAATCATATCTGACCCAATACAAAGATACCAATGTTGATCATTGCGACACTTAATATGTTAGTTTAAGTTTGAGACACCATCATGTCACTTATCATCTTGTGGTTTTTAGTTTGAGGGTAGCATGGAAATCTCAGCTTCTATCCGTTATATTAATTATCTTATATATGCTTAAGGACTCAAAAGTTAACCAAACCTTAAATTATTTTATGGATTCTCTTAGCTTATAGATAAGTGATCACTACATTGTGATAGCTAAGATAGTGGGACTTGTTGTCAGAGATGATCTTATAAGAGATTGATTCAAGATTCTTTATCATTATGCTCTAAAGATATTGACTTTAAATTAACCCATTTGAGAAATTATCCCAAACCAAAACTATTCGTCACTTGTATCTTGTGGGTGGGGAGAGACCCGTGGAGAAAAAGACTTCATATAATTTTAAAAAATATTTTTATATTATATATTTTTTTAAAAATGACTTGTAAAATTATTTATCAATTTTAGAAAAATCTTTTAATATTTTTCTGTAACTTTTTAAAAACAGATTCGTAATTTTTATTATATATTTTACATGAACACAATTCTAAGAAATAAAAATCAACAATAAAAAAATACAAAATACATATTACACGGTAAAATAATAAAATAATAAAACTTGAAAATAAAATAAAAATTTAAACAGTTTTTATCATTTGTCAACGTTAATTTAAATCAACTATTCAAAAGAAGATAATATCAATTTATTCTTGTTAATCCCAGTAATAAAAATAAGCGAGATATATAATTTTTGTGTTATTTTTCATACTCATATTTCTCAGTTGCAAACAATTTCATATCATCAAACAACATCCCAAATATAGTCAAAGCATTCTTCATCACATAATTATTTTAAAAGTAACAAAATATACAATAACGTAAGAGTATTACAACTGATACAAAGCTACTACATCACATAATTATCTATTTGTGTCTATTTACTTCTAACTTGTAAGAATTTTGTTACCCATCTATTCCTAATGTCTTCTATTGCCTTAATGGACACTTATGAATATAGTAGAATAGTGAGAGTATGTAAATTATAGAAGTAATATTGTTGAAGTTTCCAATTCCAAGAGTTTCTAACATTGTCTGAGTATTGTACTAAAATCAAGTAATAGGTTAATTAACAACGTAAAATAATTCATACACAATAAATTTATGATATAGAATATATAAATTACTTACATTCATCATTATTCATTGTGCGTTGTGGTTTCTACTTATGTGTATTCCATCTATTTTTTTAATAGCTTTAGTACACTATTAATTCATTGTTTAAAATAACATATATAAGAGTAGTTGAATACTATAATTTGAAGAAGGTGAAATTATAATATAAGAAATACATATCCATTTATTATGCTTTTTATATTCGTGTCAGGTTTGTAATTTAAAAACAAAACCAACACACAATGTCTCCATAGGACAAATAAATAGAAGTTTTCAATGTTATTTAATATATAAACAATTAGAATAATAAGTAAAAAATAATATAAACATCTACTTATAATGATAAATTAACTAGTATAAATATTCGTCCTTGTACACATTTCTCTTTAATTCTATGAAACAATATACCTTTAGTTCAAATTCAAGTAACTTCAATTTAGTCTTCGTCGCCTATGGGAATTCAATATCAACTTCAACTTATAGTAAACGAGCTCGAAAGAATGAATGTACGGATCGGAAGAAGAATTCGGGTGCAAAATTCGGAGAATGAAGGATTCGGAGAAGGAAGAAGAAGATTTCTAGAAGAAGATTCATACCACAAAACATGCCTCTTCTCAAAGCTCATAGTCCTTCAAATGCATGTTCCCTTTTCGCTCCCGTTTGTTTCTTCTAACCGTTTCCTTTAATTCCGGATCTTGTGACACGTGTAATGAAGGCATACCCTTTGCTTTTGATGCCAACTCACCATCCAACCCTTTTATGCATGTTACATTACCCTCTTCATCAAAAGCAACCTTGTCCTCAAGGTTGAACTGAGGGTAAGAATGCTTCACATCCTCAATATCTTCCCATGTAGCATCAGTTGGTTCAGCAACATCCCACTGAATTAATACTTGAGACACCCTCTTACTATTTCTTATTATCACTCTAGATTGAAATATGGCAACAATATGAATTGTAGGACCAAATTCAGAAGTAGTGAGAGGTAAGGGTACATATTGTTGTGGCAAATTCACGTGAAACTTCTTGAGTATTGAAATATGAAAAACAGGATGTCTCTTAGTTGTCTCTAGCAACTTCAATTTGAAACCAATGGGGGGGAGATTGATGGCAATGTGAAATACGTCCCTACATTCCCAAGAGATGATTTTGATGATGATTCAAGTAAACAACATTCAAGAATCAAGCAAACCCAAGATATGATTTTGATAAAGATTTAATTCAAACATCAAGCAAGCTCAAGATGATTCCTGAAGACTAGATAGAGTCTTAGAATACTGAATATGGAGGTACAAGTTGATGAAGTAATATTATGCATAAGCCTCCAAAGCACAAGTGTGATAAAATTTCGTAACATGACATTTTTCACTGTCATAATTGATTATGATGCATCAGAATTAAGAAATTGATTTTTACCCTAACATAATCGATTATGTTGAGGAGATAATCGATTATGGCAGTTCGAAATTCAAAAATATATCTGTTTTGAAAAATAAATGTTTTTGAATATATCCTGATTTTTATCCACGAAAATATTAATGTCCAATGACCATTTTATGATGCTATTTTTCTATTTAATTAAGTTTTGATGGAAAATAAAAAACACACAATTACAGAATTCGAATATACAATTTACATTCAATCAGTTTTGAGAAAAGAATTCTGAGTAAGACAACAGAGCACTTTTAGATTTTTTAAGAAAACTTTTCTATACTGCCTTCTGCATTTTCATTGTTAATCACACTGTGTTCTTGGAGGTTATCATTTTACAGGCTTCTACAATTTATTGTCTCCATTTCCCAGGTGTGACTGTTCTTATTTTTATTACCTTCATCATTTGTGGATGATTGTTTTTATCTTACTCTTTCATTCTTTGTGGGTTTACATTAATCAATTGTGTTATTCATCCTTTGATTTATTCAGAGGAGGTGTTCATCCTTTATGTATTGGTTGCAAATGAGGTGTTTTTCATTTCTAGTGTGATTCTAGAAAGGTGTTCATCCCTAGTGAGATTCTAGGGAGGTTTTCGTCCTTAGTGGGATTCTAGGGAGGTGTTCATCACACTGTGTTCTTGGAGGTTATTATTCTACAGGCTTTTACAACTTGTTGTCTCCATTTACCAAGTGTGACTGTTCTTATTTTTATTACCTTCATCATTTGTGGATGACTTGTTCTTATCTTACTCTTTCATCCTTTGTGAGTTTAAGAGGTTTAAGTTAATCAATTGTGTTATTCATGCTTTGATTTATTCGGAGGAGGTGTTCATCCCTAGTGTGATTCTAGGGAGGTGTTCATCCTTTGTGTATTGGTGGCAAAGGAGGTGTTTTTCATTTCTAGTGTGATTCTAGAAAAGGCGTTCATCCCTAGTGAGATTCTAGGGAGGTGTTCATCCTTAGTGGTATTTTAAGGAGGTATTTTCGTGCCTTTGATTTGTGTTGAAAGTCCCACATCGCCTACCTCATATCATTTGGTATGGTTTAAATACATGTTAGGCTACTCCACATATTGCCAATTGGTTTTATGTTGGAATCTTAACATGGTATCGAGCCAAAGCCTAACATCTTTTCGGTTATTGTCATGGGCCAAAAGTTGCCCTTTAGTTGGGTTAAAAGTACCCTTTGCCTGGTCCGCGAGCTTCGTTGGAAGGGTGTGTTGAAAGTCCCACATCGCCTACCTCATATCATTTGGTATGGTTTAAATACTTGTTAGGCTACTCCACATATTGCCAATTGATTTTATGTTGGAATCTTAACAATTTGTTCAGGAAGGTGTTCATCCCTAGTGTGATTTTAGGGAGGTGTTCATCCTTTGTGTATTGGTGGCAAAGGAGGTGCTTTCATCCTTTGATTTGTTCAGAGGAGGTGTTCATCCCTAGTGGGATTCTAGGGAGGTGTTCATTCTTAGTGGGTTTCTAAGGAAGTGATTGTCTTTTTAATTAGTTTACTTTTTACTTGTTCCTTTGCTGAGTTGATTGTACTTTATAAACTAAATTTTAAAGATAGTGGATTGGGAGTCACTCTTGTGATTAGAGTTGACTGAAAATTGGATGTAGGATTGGCTATACCTGAACCAAGTATAAATTACTGTGTGATCTTATCTTCCCTTTATCACTCTAATTTTCTTAATCACTTCTCTTATATCTTCTTGATCATATTATCGCTTCCACTTTAAAATTGAATTAACAAGTTATTAGACATCTAAAATAAATTTTTAATTTGGCATATATATCAATTTGTGTATCTATTCACCCCCTCGAGATGTCATTTGTCTAACAAGTGGTATCAGAGCTTGGTTAGATAATATATTTCTAAATGATCTGTCAAGATGTCTATGCAAAATCGGGTTTACGGGGAAGGAGCCTCAATAAAAAGACCGCCATTATTTGGAGGAGAAGACTATCGAGTTTTGGAAGGCGAGAATGGAAATATTTTTATAAACACTAGATTACGGTGTTTGGGATGTTGTACTCAACGGTCCCTACATTTTGATGAGAACAACGAGTCTGGATCTATTCCAAAGACTTTTGACCAATGGACGCTGGATGAAAACAAGCGTGCCCAATATGATGTAAGAGCCCGAAATGCTATTGTTTCGCCTTAACTCGTAATGAATTTTTCAGGGTCTCACAATGCAAGATAGCAAAAGAAATATGAGACACTCTTGAAGTGACACATGAAGGAACAAATGAAGTAAAGCGAGCACGTAAGAACACACTCATCTAGGAGTATGCATTGTTTCAAATGCAGCGAGAATGAAAACATCATAGATTTCCGGACATGCTTCACACATATAGTAAATCACTTGAAAGAATTAGGAAAGAGTTTTAACAATGAGGAGTTGAACACAAAGATCTTGAAATCCTTAGATAGGAATTGGCAACCAAAGGTCACTGCTATTACGGAATCAAAGGATCTCACACAAATGAATATTGCTACTCTATTTGGAAAGTTGCGAGAACATGAGATGGAGCTACAAAGGTTAAAGAACGGTGAACAGAATCAAACCAAGACGATAACTCTAAAAGCGAGAAAAATCTTCACAAGATGAAAGCGAAAATGAAGGTAAGTTTTCGGATTCGATATGTCTCTTTTTGTTAAACAATTTTCTCGCTTTATGAAGAACGAGAAAAAGAGATAGCAAAGAAAGGAGAAAACAAATAAATACCATTGCTATGAATGTGGAAAACCTGGCCATATCAAACTAGATTATCCGAGACATTAAGAAAGAAAAGAAAGATGTGAAGAAAGAGAAGAACAATATCTATAAGAGAAAACACAAATCTTATATTGATTGGGAGGATAATGATTCTTCCACAACACAAGAGAGTTCTTTCGAAAGTAGTGATGAAGAAGAAGAAGCAAATATTTGCTTTATGGCAAAAAGTGATGATGAAGCCTCATCACAAGAAACCTCATCACAGGTAAGCAAGTACAAAATCCTTAAATGAATATGATGAGTTGTTTAAAGAATATCAAGATATGTATGAAGGTTTTACCAAGTTATCTAAGAAATACAATGCACTTAGACAAAAGTTTAATGCATTAGAAAATATTGTTGGTATTCTTGAAAAAGAAAATGAGTGCTTAAAGAAAGATGTTGAGAAATTTAAAACTTTGCCTAAAAATAAAGAAGTTGCTAAACCTTGTGAAAATTGTAATCATTTGAAAAATGAGATTTTAAAGTTAGAGAAAATAATGAGCAAGTTTTCAAAATCTTTTGAAAATCTTGATTCTATATTAGGTTATCAAAGAGGGGGTTCTAGCAAAGCTGGACTTGGTTACAAACCCAAAGAAAGTCTAGAACCTCATAAAACTATTTTTGTGAAAGAGTCAAGGAAAATAGATGTGAAACCAGTTTTAAGAACTTTAAGAAACTCATTTAGACCTCTTCAAAGAAAACCAACATGTTTTTATTGCATGAAATTAGGTCATACATCAAATAGATGTTACATAAAACATTTTGGCATATCTAATGACAAATATGAATGGGTTCCTAAAGGAACAAAACATTTATACATGTCTAGATGATAGTTTGAGAATCTAATAGATTATGAATTTTCGAAAAATTTTTTTCTTGTTGTCATAATCAATTGTGTTGATTATGAAGGTGTTGTGATAATCAATTATTATATCATGGTTCTATTCTTTTATCCTTAGTCTTTTGGCCAAGACTTGTGATTCTACTAACTTTTTAAGGACCCAAAGATGATGAAAGGGTACCTAGATTTCTATGTTGATATTGTAGGTGATTATCAAGGATAAAAAATCAATGTAGGTTGTTGGAGCTAAATGGGTGCATAGGAACAAGATAGATGAACAGGGAAATATTACAAAGATAAGTTTAGTCTTGTCTCCCATGCCTCTACATTGAATATCCGCACGTATCTCGTCACATAAATTCGATTGTTGACCAACTTTGAAATTTGAAAGTTTGAATTTTGAAAATCTGAATTTATGAAAATTTGAAATTATTGAAGTTTGAAATTTCAAAGTTTGAGATTTTTGAAATTTGAAATTTTGCAGTTTGAGATTTTTGAATTTGAATTTGAATTGGAATTTGAAATTTGTTGCAATTTGAATTTGAAATTTGAAATTTGGAATATGAGTGAATTTCAATTTGAATTTGAAAGCTGCCTCAATAAGACTACAATTGGGGAAACTACTGCATTCCATTCCATTATCTCTGCAATTATTCCATTCCTCTATCTTTCTCTCTCTTCATTTGCCTTGGGTATCTTAGTTATTGCCTTCTTAATGTGATGTTCTTCTCTATGACATTTTGTGATGCATTATCTTCTCTACCTTTTTTTATATGCTAATCTGTGCAAATTTGTGCTCATTTTCTATTATAATATTTTTCATAATTATCAATGAAACATAGAGAGATTTTGATGATATTAATCTGTGTGAAACAGGGGGAGATTTTTTTTCTCTTATAATATTTTTTTATGATTATCAATGAAAAAGGTGGAGATTTTTTTGATGAATTAAAATCTGTGTGAAATTCATTCCTATCTCTGAATTAAATAGGGGGAGTTAAGAGAAGTCTTTGCTCATATGAGTTAGGGGGAGTCTTGTTATTAATATATCCAGGGGGACATTAAGAGACTCTGACACTTGATACAAATCTGTGCTACACTATACTGTGCAAATCGTTGGTATTTTGAAGGGTTTTGTGTATATGTATTTCTGATATATTATGTGTGTATCTTTTTATTCATGTACTCTATGTATATATAGAGTAAAAATATTACAAAATATTAAATATTCATAATATCTCAATCATAACTACCTAAATCAGAATAATAACCTAATGTATTTTTACTTTCTCTCTTAAAAGATAATAAAATCTCTTAATACCTAATTTAAATAAAAGATAATAAAGTAATATTTCCAACATTCCTCCTTACTTTAATATCTATTTATTTGAATTTGATATATTTTGTCCTCCTTTTTTGTTTATACTTCTTGTTATCTTCTTTCTTGTATGAGATTACATCTTCATTCTTCACTTTCTTCATCAACATATTTCTTCCTTTATCAACTTCATCTCCTTTGTTTCTTTCAAACTTCATGGTAGTACTTGTTAACTCTTTGATGGACGTTGAAAACGGTTTCTTCATCTACATCATCTTTATTTTCCTCCTTAACATCAAGTTTCTTCAAGAAATCTTCTTCATGCTTTTTCTTTGACTTTTCTTGTATATCTTCATTTGTAATCAACTCTTCTTTCATCAAATCTAAAGTGAAACTTTGTCCTTTCATGTGAACTTTGAATATTTCCAAGTTATTTGTATCTTTAATCACACAAACTATTGTGTTCAAAAGACACCTTATAACTTTTCTCCAATAATTGAGTAACAATTAACAAATTATGATTAATATCAGGAACATATAAAACATCAAAAATTAATTTGGTACTCGAATGACTTTTAACTGCAATTGTTCATGTACCTTTCACATCCATTTGTTCTCCATTACCAATTCTCACTTTAGAAATATGTGATTCGTTGAGCTCTTTGAAAAGTTTTCGATCATGAGTCATGTGGTTTGTACAACCACTATCTATAAGTCAACCTGTGGATTTGTTGATTGTAGAGCATGTTGATGCAAGGAGAAGTACCTCTTCTTCTCTATCCTCTATAAATTGAACGACTTCCTCTAGTTGTGATTTGCATATCTTTTCTATATGTCCCAATTGACCACATTTGTGACATTTCACATCAGGCCTCCACCAACACTTGTTGGGTGTGTGATTATTTTTCTTGCAATAAGGACAAACAGAAAATACTCGTGATTTTGTACCTTTGTTGTTCTTGGCTTGGACAGAACCTCCATCATGATATAATAAAGAACCTTCATTAGCAGCATGATCTCCTCTCATCAATCTTCGCTGTTCTTGCGCTTCTAGGGACCCAACAAGCTCTTCAAGGGTGAGTGTTGACAGATCCTTGGAATCCTCTATTGCGCACACAATGTTCTTGAAATCATCTGTTAATGATCTCAAAAGTTTTTCAACAACTCGGTTTGATGAAAAACTCTCACCATTTTGATTCAGCTTGCTCACCATGGTCTCCACCCAAGTAATGAACTCGGATACGCTCTCAGACTCTTTCATCCTCATGTTTTCAAGCTCGCCCCTAAGGGTTTGAAGTCGAACTTGTTTCACCCTTTCATTTCCTTTATTTGCTTTTTCAAGTGTATCCCATGCTACTTTGGAGGATTTTGCGTTAGCTATCTTCTCAAAGCCAGATTCGTCGACGGCTCGGTATAGTAGATACAGAGCTGCCTTGTCTTTAGCTCGAACGGCCTTCAATGCGTTCAGCTGGGCATTTGAATACCCATCGGTGTTCGCCGGTTCCTCATACCCATTCTCGACCACATCCCGGTTATCTTGGGATCCAAGAAGAGCCTTTATTTGTACCTTCCAGTTGTCATAGTTGGCACCTTTCGTCAACTTGGGTAGCGGGATGCCATTGGTTAGACCTGCCATTTCCTCTCAAGTGTTTGCACTCAACTCACACACCTCACAAAGCTTATGAGTTGCTCTTCTCTCTTTCTCGGACGCTCACCTCACACACAAGCTCGATACCAATTTGTTGGTATTTTGAAGGGTTATGTGTATATGTATTTCGATATATCATGTGTGTATATTTTTATTCATGTACTCTATGTATATATAGAGTAAAAATATTACAAAATATTAAATATTCATAATATCTCAATCATAACTGTCTAAATCAGAATAATAACCTAATGTCTTTTTACCTTCTCTCTTAAAAGATAATAAAATCTCTTAATACCTAATTTAAATAAAAGATAATAAAGTAATATTTCCA